>WAAE01023789.1:0-26790 GCA_013400495.1 Nicator chloris
ATTCCGAAATGCCTTCCTTTTTTATAATTATCTATTAAGCAGAGCACTTATATAGCTATTGACATGCACTCAGAGTAGATGAGATTATGTTTCATCTCTGCATTAGAACAAAGTTTAGGAAACTCTCAAATCCCTGCCTCCTTGGCCTGGGACACTTCAGGCAGTGAAATTTCCACAAAGAAGCTTTCAAGTCCTTACACAGGGCATCCTATGAGTTTTGGAGTCAGTAAGGGCTGTCAGGCATCCAGTGGAACAAAGCTGGATAATTAAAATACCATAGAACCCCTTCTATAAAAAAGTTCCAGCTGAACATAAGCAGAATTAGTCTTGCATATTAGGCAGCCATCAGCCATATTCATAGTAAAAGAAAAAAAGCAGCCACAAAAAGAATAAATGGCTTAGAAAACTGTGCAAGTCATGTGTATAATACACAGATTTTTCATTCTTGAGAATACATATGAAGAAAGATAACATTCCTGATCACTGGACTGCAAAGAAGTGAAGCAGGAAAAAATGAGGAATTAAGATGTATAAAATAAATTTCCAGGACGAGAGATTTCTTAAGTTTGAATATGTAGCTGCATTCCCTGTAAGAATTCATCGATAGACTTCTCGTCCTTAGGAAGGATAAATACTACAACTTCAGAGGCAGAACAAAGCAAAGTTAAATAGATTTCTCATAGCAGTTGAATTCTTGCAGGTATAGCTGAATCCAGTTCTGTTCTATGCAAGTGAAATTCAGAGCTGATTTGTATAAGTTCTACTCTGTTTGAAGTTTAGGTTTGATTTTAGAATTTTTGATCATTATAAAACTGTTACCCCATGAAATCTAAAATAAAAAGTGTTTTTTCTTCTTCTAAGCTCTCCCTAGCAGGAAACTGAACATTAGTGATTGTTACATGGATATTAAGGGATGTGGCAAGTTCAGAGTGAACTTTGACTCCTCACATCCTACACTCCACTGGAACCTGCATCTTTCATCTCAAGAATTAAAACATATGTTTTATTTTTTGTAAATGCTTGCCCATACCACCTGAAAAACCTTTTAAAGAGGAAACACATCTCAGGGTCTGTTGTGGTCTTCAATTCATTTGGAAGGATATGTTAAGAGAATATAAGTTATGTTTGTAAAGGAATAGAGAAATTAAAACCTGGATATAGAGAAAGATTTAGATACTGAAGAGACAGAAGTTAGATATTTTAAGTGGAAAAAGAAAGGGTTCCAGAGAAAAGGTTTGCACAGCTATGATGACAAAAGTGGTTTGGTGGCATTTTTTCAACTACTAATGAAAGCAGTATGTATCTATAATGTCAATGTTTTTGCCCCAAAGGCCAATGTATTATGCTACTACTTCACAATGCCATCATGTATAACTCATATTTGTACAAATAAGTCACAGCAGAGAACTAAAGGGCTCAATTCTTGGTTTCTTGAGGCTGATGTCACTGATAACTCTTTCTGACTACAACAAAGAAAGTTCAGGCTTCCAGTGAACTGAGACCATAAATCAATTTATGCTGGGTGTGATAAACTGATGAAATAGTGGGACAATACCATATAACACAGAACAAACTGGAGCTAAATTTTACCCACAACCGCCCAGAAATTCTACAACATTTGCAGAAAATTTATTTATTGACTTTTTGACTTCTCATTTTTGTTTGCAGAAATGCATTCCCTGATTTAATAGTAAATTCAACATTTTTTGTATTTAACTGCTGTGAAGTAAACTTGTTTCCACTCAGACATATTTTGTTGGCAGTGTTATCTTATTAATGTTAGTCTCAGCTAACATCTAAATTCATTGTATTGATTTACAATTTTATTTATCTGTTAAAAAGTCTTTACAAAGTGTAAAGAATCCTTAACTGGCAAATGAAGTGTTATGAAAGGGAGAAAATTTGATAGAAAACAGTGCCTTCAAACTGATTTTTAAAAAAACAGTAGGGAGCATTCTGTAATGCACATTCTCCTTTTTCTTATTTTTTCTAATTAGTTGTGTTTTCAGAATTAATGCAATTGCTAACAACAGTCACAGTCCTGGATCCCTGGCTCATGGTCCCTAATGCAGTGACAAAAAAAAAAAAGAAAAGTTTGATACAATTTGTATGGCTTTTTCTGTCTTGCAGTTATACTGAACCTATAACATGGATTAATACATTTCCACTCTGGCTACAGTTTGCACTTCCTCCTTTGTCTCAGGGCTGTTTTTGCATACCAATTGTAATGCCTGTGAAAACAAAAACAGCACGTACTTGCTGTTTTAGTAGGACAAAACAAGTTAGAGAAACCAAGGTATTTATTAGTCTTTCCCATTCTTTACATGATGAATATGAGAGAGTAATTCATTGATGTGTGGCTTGGCATGAAAAAAATTCAATATCTTTGCTAAAATTAATTACTTTTTTTCCCTGTGATTTCAAGTTCAATCTAAGGCTTTTCTGTAGTAATCTGTATTTAATATGTGCAATCTTGGATCTCTTCATTCCTGAGACGAACTTAAGTGATCAAATTAAGTTACATAACTAGCATGAGAATGAGTATCTAAGAGCAATTCCATCTGAGTTGTATGTAATTATTTATGCTTCCTGACAACACTAGCTGTTTTCTTTTTAATAAAGATACTTGATTTCTTGAAACTCTGTTATAAATAGCTCCAAGATTTTAATTTAGAAAAATGAAAATAGTTTTCCTTTGTTAGATGTGCTTTGCAAGACAACTCTTTACTAACAGTCTTTCACCACTTGACCAAATGTTGAAATTATAAACAGCCATATAGACAAAAGGCGAAATACAGGTTTTGAATAACATCAAAGAGAATTTGTACTGTGGAGAACAATGAAAAAAAGCCTTGCACATGGTGTGAATCAGCAGATTTCAAAAGAAGTTTTAGCCTGTTCTTCATTACGTGGTCAGAACACACAATGTAAATAAATTCATCTTTTTCAACTCTTCTTTCTTCAACATGATCTACTCCCTCAAAAGAAGCGACTAGTATCTCCCAAAGTTGTGTAGGAACCAAGTTTCCCATTTTTTTAAGAGGTTTTCTTTTAAGTTCTCAAAGCATCATCTGTTTTGGGACAAAATAAAATATTGACCCTTCAAAACTTATAAGAGAATGTTCAAAAGAAATAATTTCTGGTCACTTTTATTGTTGTCTTTCGAAAAGCAAAAAGAAACATATATTACTCTTTTATTCAAACTCTGCACTTTGAATATTTAGATGAATTCAAAAGTATTTAAAAATAGGAAGTTCTGTTTTTTTAAAAAAAATGATTGAAGACTTTCACTTTTACTGATTTTAAAATTTGATGAATTTTATCATCAAAAGGCAGCTGATTATTACAAAACCCACTGCTACCATCATTTTCTGAAAGAATATTCCAGTGTGAAAATTGTCAATTTTAATCATCATTCAGTAATTTTGTAATGACACTATTCAAGTGGGGGGGAAAAAAAAAAACCCACAATAAGAAAAGGAGGCACATCTTGAACATAAAATAAGTAGTTTTTGCTTTCCCAGCCTTCCACCTTCATTCAAGGAAAAAATAAAAACAATTGGGTTTAAAACAATTCAAGTTAGACCATTTATTTAAAAATCTTTGAACTCAAAGAGTAAAGTCTATATTTCTTTGTCAGGCTGTAAACACCACTTGTAAGATCAAATATTTTCAAAAGTTTCTAAAAGATAAAGTTCTAGAAAGCATTTAATACTTTTATAAAAATTGGAAAAAACTGAGCAGCTTAGACAAAAAAGTTAAATATTCCCAACTGTAGAGCTTAATTTGGGATTATTTTCAAATCCAGAAAAACCAATCTGTGTCTGTATCTCTAATAGGAAAAGTTGAGATTTCTACTTATGCAAGCTATTTAAGAACCTAATTTCTATAATAGTAGTAGTAAAATATTTTTATTGCAACTTTAGAGCTTATGAAGTGGAGACAGAGCTGTTAAATGGTGAACTTGTTCATTATTTTATCCCAAAAATGTGATGCTAGAGCCTTTTTCTCTTCTTGAAAGTTTTGAGGTACAAATTTTATTACAGGACTCTTTTAGCTTTGAGCCTTTCAGCCTTAACCTTTCATTTGCATGAAAGCAGAGTACATTCAGTACACTTTTAAGAAGTCTGTACCTGAGTACAAGATTCATTGTGCATAAGGAGATGACTAATTAAGATGATCCTTACTACTTCATAATTTGCATCCTCTTTTTTGTGACTTATTCTTTATAACATTGACATGGGTAACTACATTTCTGAAGAACTAACCCATTAAGACTATCTTTTAACATTGCACCACTTCAGCAAGATAATTTAGAATTTGAGTGAATGAACTTAATGCTAAAAATTTTCTTGAGAAGAAAGGACATATTTAAGGGTCTTACAGTGCCATGTTTATTCCATTAGATGCAAATTGGGATGCCACCTCTATCCGTTTCTCTGATTATATACACACTGTTAGTGTCAAGTAAAAGCCTCTACATTTCTATGATATTTTCTGTTTCCACACTCTGGCCATCACAAATCCCTGAGCGTGATTTTTATGAAACAAAACCCCGTTTGTGACTGGAGACCCTTTTTTAAAAATTGTTTATTTCTGATGGGTCAAACTAGATCATATTATTGTAATCTGTTAGTTGATTAAGTCCACTGGAGACTTTAGACACAGAAAAACTATCAGTATGTAATTATGCACAGTTTAATCCTAAATCCAGCATTTCACCTGGAATAATTTTTCCTTTGTTCTCCAGTGGTGAACCTTTGTTCCACTTACAGTGAAATCAGGTATAAATCCACAGTTAAATTGTTCAACTATGTTTAGATGTGGAAGACAAAAAGAGCAGGCTTTGCTGGGCTCTAATTTCTTCCTTGCAGTGTTTTGATACACAATTGGTTCAGATCTTAAAATAATGATATGATGTCTTAGTTTGAAAGACAGGTGTCTACTAGAGAAGGGCATGACCTCCCTTGGGATGGACAATTCAAACCCCCTCCCTCCGCATTATCACAATTTTGAAAATTAAGGGGGCTCTCAGGCAGAGATATGGAGTAGGAATAACAGTCCTTTACTTATGTCCTCCATACATACCAGTATGTATAACGAGGC
The DNA here is from genome assembly GCA_013400495.1 of Nicator chloris. Classification (NCBI taxonomy): domain Eukaryota; kingdom Metazoa; phylum Chordata; class Aves; order Passeriformes; family Pycnonotidae; genus Nicator; species Nicator chloris. The sequence goes on from WAAE01023789.1 coordinate 5,107, forward strand.
AAACAAACAACAATAACTACAGCAATAATAACAAACAAAACCAGGAACGCGGTAACAGTTTCCCTGGCCACAGGCACTTTCCCCTGGGTGCAGTTCCGGGCACAGCCACCAGGGGCGCTGGTGGCTCCCGGCAGGCAGGGCGGGTGCGATGATCCCCACGCAGCTGCAGGGGGCGCTGTGGTGTGGACTTGGGACTACAAGGTAATGGCGGCTTTGTCCCAGATGGGAAGGGATGGAAGAGATGGAATCAGAAAAAACTCCAGAGTTGAAGACCAGGAGGTCTCAGTAGGCAGGGTGCCTAGGCTACAGAGCAGCAAGAAACTCTGAGCAGTGCTGAAGGAACAGCAGGGGGCCGGGACAACAGCAACCCCACTCCCAGCACGGGCGACAGGCAACAGCCCCTCTTCCAGCCAGGCAAGAGGTAACAGGGTGCCAGTTCAGTGGCTGCTCCCAACAGCAGGGGCTTACCCCACACTAGAAGAAACAGGACCAGCCTGGATTCTGTAGCATAAATTAGTTCCTTTTCCCAGAAACTGCCAGGACACCAGTCCACTGTGAAGTCTCCAATCGAGTGCGTGAATTTCCCCTCTCACCCACCCCGCCCCGAACACCCAGCCATCAGTGCATCATTAGCAACAGAATGGGAAGAAATTCCGCTGACAACAAATAAAAAGGAGAAAACAAACAAACAAAAAACACCCCCTTAACCTCCAATACATGACAGAGCCATGCACTTTCTCCCAAACAGCTAAACCTTGGTATTTTCTAGAAGTAAAAGCATATGTTGTTCAGGGATATATGGTTCAGAGCTATGACCACAACAGTGAAATTAAAGGCCAGCTAAATCAGCTTCATTTTGTTTGCAAAACCCATAATGATTTTTAGGCCAAGATCTATGAAGAGAATTCACTTGCATTTCTTGTCCTTTCACAAAGACCAATCATTAAATTTACTGGAAATAAAATCTCCAAACCAGAAGATTTTACCTGTCTGGTAAACAACACCCAGTGTCTTTTTTTTTTTTTTTTTTTGATGTGGCCCAGTGTGGTGACTGCGTTCTCAGATACTACTGCAGTTTACANTTAAAGTGTCAAGAAAAAGAACAGGTTTTATAAATTTTCAGCTTACCTACCTTCCAAACGGGGTGTTTTCTACCCCATTCTAATTCTGCTTCTCTTAATTTCCTTCCAATTTTCAGTATGCTAAGAGGACAGTACATAGACAGCTTCACCTCCTCTGCCTCTTACAGTTTTCTAAGCTTGTTCTTCTGATTCAGCTTGAATGTTTTATATCATTTGCATCTTTTACCTCATTCTGGATAGTGACTTGCTGTAACAGAATATGGTCTTTTAAAAGCACCCAACATTATTTAATATAATGGAAAATATTTTCTCCCATCTTTCCTTTCTTTCAAAAAGAGCTATTGCTATAGTACTGGACCATTTTAAAAATCCCAGTTTCTGCCCTGTCATCCTTTATCGCTTGTTATACACCATTGTACACCTCCACAACACCTTTACCCCTTCAATTTCACCATCATATACTAAAACATTTCTATTCCACCATATTTTCCAAATGCTTACAAAATACAGTACCTCCAAATTCTCTTTCTTAGAGGAAAACACACACTACCTTGTTGTTTGATGAACCATGGATCTGATATAACCATGCTGACTAGTTGACTGCAGGGTGAGAAAAAACCCAAATTATCTCTCACTAGGGACCACACAAACCTTTGGAAACCACAGATGGTTCAATATGATATATATTGTAGGACCAAGAATACCTATGAGTTAAAAGTATCACAGAAGCTGAAAAGGCAAGCACTTGATCAAAATAGAATATTTCAAGAAAACTAAGACATGTATGCTTCTTTTAAGTTTAAAGGAAGACATTTACATATTGTGACATGCCTCGGAAATAAAATCATATTAAGTCATAATTGTTTTGTTGGCTCAGTCCAGTAGATGGAATGTGATAATATGTATTGAACTGGAACCAGCATATAGAATTGCTAGAAAATTTCTAGTTTCTGAATTCCTTTGGTACTGAAGGCTAGAGTCAAATCACTACACTGAAGCCCAAAGCAAGTCAATTCTGTATAAGGTCAGAAATAAAAATTTAGGTAGTATAGTATTGTAGGTGTCTCTAGGGTTAAGCAGACACTCAAGGGTTGTTATGAGAAACAGTCTTGTAGCATATAAATCCATCAGAAGCAGTCTAGATATGACTCTAAAAACTTACCTAAATTCAGCCTACACAATATAGATATTTTTTCACTGAATTTAGACAAATCTAGATGGCTGTGTCAGATTGATTTTAAAACATACCTGCAATAATTTACCAATGCACTCCCTGCAAGCTCTTCATGTTGCAGTAGCAGTATTCTGAGCATAATTAATCACCTTTGGACCTATAAATTCTCTCAATTTATATGCTTAAATATTTTACTAATTCTGAAGTCCAACTGTTATTTCTACCTGAGAGTTACATATGGAGATTCAAGGTCAAATCTCAGGATTAGTTTCAACTACCTATGCCATTAGAAATTGAAAGAATCATTCTGGGAATATGCCATTTTTCATTTTCTCAGTTCCCTCTGACTTAGAGAAATGTTATCTATAAAAATTAAGCATAGTATCCCATAAAGCTGTAAGGCTAGATTTTTCTAAATCCTGGTGTTCAGATGCATGATGATTGTTATAGTTGATTCCAATCGTAAAGTATTGCATGTCAATTCGCAGTGTAGCAGGTTACACAGAATTTTTTTCAAGTTTTTACAAATAAGGAAATTGATACCTAAGTACAATGAGCAACTCGTTCAGTATCACAAAATTTTTATCCTAAAGAATATTATCAATTTAAGCCATGAAATTTTACTGGCTTCATAATCTTCCAAAGTTGAAGGTCTCAGTGGTTGGTCCAGACCTTCCAAAAAGTATAATGTTGCCATCCTCTAATTCAGTCCATTTGGTTGCAAAATTCTGGTATTTAATTGCTGTCATTTAACTGACGTTAAATGTTATTGTAATTGTACAAATTACACTTCAGAAATATTGAAGACAGTAGACACTACAGCAAATAGCAGGAGACATAACGTAGTGTTTTCTCAAAGCATCTAGAAATGTTACATCAAGAGATGAAAACAAAATACTGAAACATATGACAGAAAGACACAAGTATCAAAGAGAAGGGGAAGATCCTGCAATGGTGAGGTACCATTTATTTGAACAAGCTATGGATGACATTTCATATCAGCTGAAATGGTGTTCTGTCATTTGCGAAACATTTTTCCACAGTAAGAGTGGTTCTGAGTTGCCCTCAGAAGATAAGACCACCTAATATATGAAAACCCTGAAGATGCCACTTCATTTCTATTAAGAGTACATGGCTGGATCTTTCTCATTCATTGAATGGGAAAATATACCATGAATATGATAACTTATAGTATTGACTGGCAGGTAGGAAGGAGGAAGAGAGGTAGAAGTATGTCACTGTGAATATAACTCTATCTGTCTATGTAGATATACCTATGCAGTTAGGAAGAACACAATTCTGTAGCAAAGGGAATAGACATGCCCTCTTAGAGAGGCCAATAAAGACTCTTGCATCAATTTAATGTAAGACTCTAGAAATAGGAAAGAATTCACCCACTACCTCTGATTCACACAGTGGAAAAGCAAGGGGGAGAGGAGATACAGGAGGAATCCAGGCACAGGGGACCTGGCCTCAACACAGGTTTCCCCCATCCGTTGCCTGAGCATACCAAGGAGGACCAGCAGAAGATTTTTATGACTGGAGCACAGCCCTCATTCTGTCCCAACCACATTCCACTTCAAGCTTTCCAGAAACATCGAGAGGGCAATGGCAACTCTAAGTCACCATAATCACTGCTGGGATAGCTGTGTATGTGCTTCCTGTGGATGAGGGAAAGACTCTGGATGTAGTCTCCCCTGACTTCAGTAAGGCCTTTGAGATTGTCTTCCATGTCATTCTCCTGGGAAAACTGGCTGTCCACAGCTTGGACAGGTGCAGTATTCACTGGTTAGAAACTGCCTGCTGAAAGTGTCTCTAAGTCTCCATTTATTCTCTGGTACTCTAGGAAAAAAGACTTCTGGTAGCCCATCATTAGATGCTGTCATGGGTTAACACAGTTTAGTTTTTAGTTATGGGAGAAACAGTTCCCTGTAAGGAGCTGTTAATTTCCCATGGAAGGGACAATGACCTATTAAAAGTGAGATTTACATACTGACATATTGTTTGACGACTGAGAAAGCTGGATGCGACTTTGGGAATACACATATAAAGTTGACAATGTGTCCAGGCCAGCCCTTTTCCTTCCGGCCGGAGAAGCAGGCAACAACCGGGCCCCCTGTGGCCGCTGCGGTGGAGTGGGCCGGGCCGGCCAGGCCCCGCCGCCCCTCCCTGAGGAGGGGGGAAGCCAGCCTGGCCTAGCCGCGCCTCTTGGGCCGGCTGGCCTCGCTGGCCCAGGGGAGGATGAGATCTTCCCCCCGCCCCCGGGCCCCAAGGAGCAGCTCAGAGTCTGGTTCTGCTTCGGATTGGACCAAGGAGTGGAAATAGGCAACCCATCAGCCGTTCTTGAGCATGCTTCCCCCCGTCACCCCGCATCACCAGCGCGGCTTTAAAATTCAACACCGTAGACCACAGCCGAGGGACAGAGAAGCCTAGCTGCTCTAAGATCCCGCAGCCTGAGAAACTGCCACGCCACAGATATCATGTGACCACTGCAGGCCCCAAATGAGATAATTAACTCTTTCCTCACAGCAGATAAAAGTAAACAGCACTGATCCCTCTCTGTGAGAAAAGAATTGACACAATGATTTAAATATAGAAAGACAGCATGAGATGGAGTCAGAGAAAGAACTGATAAAGACTATTGGAAAAAGAGATTAAAGAAGTTGCTACATTTTTTAACTAGAGTTGTCTGGTGAAAACCATGGAAAAATAGACTATTTCTTGTAATAAATTAATGCTATTTACGAGAATGCTAGTTCTAGTCAAAGGCTGTGGACTAATACAATTGAGATTTAATTGAGAATTTGAGCAGAAAAAGCCCTTCACTCCTAGAGTAAAAGGAGATCTCTGCCTTTGAGACAGAAACAATTTTAGAGAGAGTGATTTGAAGCTCTTCCCTCCGAAGGTAAGAAGTCTCTATTTCTTTTGAAATGAAGATGATTTTAGAAATAGAAGAAGAGAATCTTTGTTTTATACTAGAAGAAGCATTCTTAAATGATACCCCAAATAAGCTGAAGCCTATTGCAGCCAGAGGAAAGGCTGCTAATTGGTAAGATTGCGCAGTCTGCAGAATTTCCAGGCAGTTGCAAATTTGTGACATTGGGAGCCACCAGACAATTCTTCTTGTAGCGAATGTCTCCATGGAACTCTAAAGAGACTCCTCTCCCAAAATAATAAAAAATTATGTTTAACTAGTGAAATTGACTAAAAATCACAAGTTGTGTCTCTTTAAGTTGTTTGTAGGAAAGTGAGCAGTTTGTGGGGGGATGAAAAGTGTTTTGAAAGTTTCATTTTCTTTTTTTTTCCATTCACTTAGTATGTGTAAACAAACTATCTTTATAACTCTTAAATTTAAGCCTGTTTTGCTCTTTTTTCCTCTTAATCCTATCTCATAGCAAAGTAAACACTAAAACCATCACAGATGCAATTTCAGAAGCTGTATAAATTAATAGACATTCCAAGTTATACTTTTTAATCACACATATACGTCAATCAAATCTATATATAAGATGCAAAAGTACAAAGTAGAGGTAAAGTGTGTAATACGAAGTACTTTACAAGTTGCCAAGATAAGCAAGTTGCAAGTAACAGTGTAACTTGTTGCAATACAGTATGTACTAGAGATCTGCAACCATTGTTCTCCACAATTAAAGTATCAATAGGACTATACACATGATGAAATGAAGAGTTATAAAATTTATTCTCAAGTAGCTACCTCAAATGGTGTGTCAAAGTCCTGCACCTGGAATGGACTAGTTGTGTGCAGCTGAGGACCAAATAGCTAGGGCTGTATTTTTTAAAAAGGAACCCAGTCATTTTATTAGCACACTGTGAGCTTATAGCACTACCTTACAATAACATCCCGAGCTGCATTAGGAAAAGCAGATAGCAGCTTAAGGAAAGTAATTACTCCACTCTAATCCACACTAGAGACAACATTTGACATACTGCTGTGGATTCCCCATTGTCACAAACAAGAGAGCTCAGCAGATGGCTGGTAGAATGGTTAGAGAGCTGGACTACATTATACCTGAGGAGACACAGAGAAAACACTTCTGTCTGTTCATCCTGGAGCAGATGTTGAAAGGGGAATCTTATTGCAGCCTTCTGCTTCTTACGGGGTGTTATAAGGAAGGCAGTCAGATGCTTCTCAGGCATGCACAGAGAGAAGATGAAAGGCATCAGTAAGAATTCAGAACATGTCAAATTTCAGCTAGATGAAAGGAAAATAACATTTCCGTAATGTGAGTGGTCAAGTTCATATCTCCCCAAAAGACTGTACAATGTCTATTTGCATAGATCCTTTAAAACAGATAAGACTATGTGCTAAGCAACCTGACCAACCTTTGAAGCTAATTCTGCTTGGAGGAGAATAAAGATTTAGGTGTCCTCCAAAGCTCCCTTTCAGACTGGCTTATTCTGTGCTTCCCTGTTTTACTTGGAAGGAAAATCATAGTATTAGAGAGGAAAATTCAGAGAAAAATCAGTTCAATATTACCCTACACTCTGTATTGAAAAGCTTTATAGGTTTTATTAGTCAGAACAGGTAGACTCACATTCTTGTGTTTCTGATTTCTTCTTTTTAGTTTTTAATAAATTATGCAGATACCAAGATTGCACTACCTGAAAGCATTTTTAAGCCAAATCAGAGCAAAGATATAGTTTCATAACTTTAGGGAAAGATAGAGCCATTTCTCAAATAATCCAGCACAGGGCATATACAAGTACACATCCAAAATAAGCTTCAGGACCAATGGTAACAATTGGCTTTCCAAGTCTTCCTCCTCAAAGGGTGAAGGTTTTTATTGCACTTCTTTTTCTCTGATAGCACCACTTTCTTTATCTTGAAGAATGGAAAGAGGGCTCTAGTAATTGCCTCAGAAGGCAGAATGTCTCCATCCAGTCCTTATCTCTCCAGGTTTGAAAAAACTCACTATACCCAGCTCTCCAACTCTCCTGGAAAGACAAAACACATCCTACAGTGCCATTTACAAAGCAAGACCAAGAAATACTTAGCAGTGAAAGAATGGATTCATTATGCCAGCTGAATGTCAGTGTTTAAGGCAGCTTGATAATACATAATATAATTGTGGTATGAAGAATTTCCACATACTGTTACTGAAAATATTGAAACTCATTTCAGTGAAAACTCATTAGAGAAATTGTAACAAGACAAAACTCTGGAATGCATATATGTACATGACCTCAAAATCAGCACATCTTTATATTAATAAGTAAAGGAAAGATGAACAATATGTATTGCATCTCATCAGCAAAATTCTGATGGAAATGGGAGTTCAGAATTGAGAAACACAGGGATTTGCAAAATTCATGAGGTGATAACTCTCACCATTGCTTCTCTTATTTTTCCCATTCTGTCTTTTCCATTTCCCAGCAGCAATTTGCCTGAAAGAATTATTATATGTGATTAAAGAATTTAAAAAATCTTACATGGAAAACTGACCACAATGTAAAAATACAGCACGTAGTTTAATCCACTGCAGAATGGGATACTTATAGCTAAATTTTAGGTTTGTTATTTGAATATTTAAAAATGCCTAACACAAACATCCTTAAACTCTTCTACAGCTCTTTTCTTTTCATGCAGACTTAATTTTGGATGCTTGCAGACACACATCAAGTTAAAGAAAAAAAAATTGTGTTTTCAGGCTATTCAGCATTTACTATGTTAGAGATGGATTATAATGTGGATTTCTCTCCAATAAGAGTAAATATTACTGTGACATAAAATTTTTATTGGCTTCTCTTTGCTGAATGATTAGAGTTTGGTGCATTTTCCTGACTTGAAATACCTTGTATTTAACAAGATAAAAACCTTTCTCATTATAGAAGCAAATATAATTTATTCAGCTAACATGAAACCTTCATAACTAGAAGTTTAATAAAGAATTTTATTTTTCAGAATTCTAAAGAAAGACAGAAAGTGACAGCTTAAACATAGCAAGATTTGAAAAACAATCATAAATTGCTAACTGAAGAAAGTTAAGGTCTGCATTTCATATCCTTTTTTAATTTGTTAGTGTTCATTTCAAAGTTGAGATACTTCAGTGAAATTATCTCCTGTTTTTATTATTTTTACACATGTTAGGCCTGGAAATAAATCAAAATCTCATCCATATTTAGGAAAAAAAGCATATTTTTAACCAAATACGAATTTACAGAGCTTCTGTGAACTATAGCATCTTACACAAACTCAAGGTCTGATCAAAGCAGTAAAAATAGAAACTATTTCAAAACTGCACATGTGAAACATAATTCAAGAAATTTTTTTAACTCTAGTAAGAAAAAAATGGTAGTGTGTTTGGGCTGTACAAGGAAATGTTAATTAAAGACAAAGCCGACAAAAATAACTTCCTTCCTGGATTTGAGGAATATTTTCCTTACTACTGGCATAAAAGGTTACAAAGTAAGTAATTAAATCATAAAAATTTACAGAAGTTTAGAGAGTCACTGCATTACTGATGTTAACATTCTGAATTGGATAATAAATTGACTAAGTAGTGTTGCTGAGGGCCAAAGAAAACTGGTAAATGGACACAGATGTAGCAGACGGGTGACAAGTTATTGTCAGTGGGATCTTTCCCTGTTCTTGTTCATTCAGTACTGTATATCACTAATCTTCTAAGCAATTTTTCATCAGCGTAGTGATCACCAGATAGCTTGAATCCATTTTGTCATTTTCATTAGTCAGTTACAGTATCTACTGAAATCTTAAAGTTGAACTATTTAATAAGACTCTTTTTTTTTTCCCTGCTACTTTGGAGCTACAAAAGTTATTAAGGAAATAAAATGTAAAGAGAATTATTGTATTTGAAAGTTATGTGAAATTATTTAATATTTTCAAAAATATGTGATAACATTATTACAGAAACAGTTTCTCTATATACTTCCTTATGAATAAAAACACTGAAAAGTGTGAAGATAAACTGGACATTTCTGCTGCAATTCTCATCTGGTATTATTGTTAAAGTAAATTGGTACATTAGGCCATTTGTCATGTGTTGTTCTCATCCAAGCTGGTGTGAAGACAAAGCCAGTACAAGCCAATGCACCTGAACACTGAGCTGTTTGAAGAAAAGGTAACATCTCTCTCTGTTCAATGTAAAATCTTTCCTGTGCACTTGACCTAAGATATTCAGATCTGTTTGTTTCAATTCCTTACTTGAATCAGATCCTGAGACTGTTAATTTGGTAGTTCAAGGATTTGATCTTTCCTAATTATACCAGATGAGAATCAATCAGAAGATAGTTCTATCATCACAAAGTATCATAAAAAGAGAGTCACATATTCGGGGTACTAGGTCCAGTCCTGGGAGATGCTAAGTAGACTGGAGTATGGATAGTAACCTAAAACTGCATCAGAGGCAGTTACAGAATGTGTTGGTTTGAGAGACAGGTATCTGGCAGGGGAAACCAGAGCCTCCCTTGGAAACTGAGAATGTAAACCTCATCCCTCTGAAGTATTATAATTTTGAAATTTAAGGGCTTTCAGGCAAAGATACAGGAATATCAGTTTTTTACTAGGAATATTACAAAATACAAAGGNAGCAGTCCTGCAGTGAGCCTTAATGGCCCATTAACAGATAATACCCCCTGGAGGGAGGATGGGTGGTGGAAGAGATAAGGAAATACTGCCCCACCTGGTTTTAACAGTTGGCTCATTGACAGAAGGCACCCACCCCCTCCCAATGGAGTTATGAGGAATGGGTTATACAAGAGATAGAGAAGACCACCTCCCCAACTGGTTTCAACAGATTAAAATAGAATACACATTTTTGGTTACATATTGCAACCTAAGACACAGGAGAATACCTAATAATGAACAATTAGGAAGGCTGGAAGATCACCTATGGCCAGACCAATCAGGAAAGCTGAGAGAACAACTACGCAATAAAGTTTTGTCATGCAATTCTTCCGCTAAACTTCTCTGGATGGACTGAGGCAATCTGGAAACTATGAACCTGACATCTGATAGGATTATTTAGTCTTGGTCTTCTATAGCTGAATATCCAGGAACAGCAGGTTATTGAAAATGCATGGCTGATTTTTGGAATCAATGCATCAAGAGTCTGTAGTCTTCAGCAGTCAGATTATCTGTGTCATTTGTGTTAGAATAATTGTTCGTTTATTGCCAGCTGATACCATCTTGTTTGTACTGTCCTGTATCTAATAACATCACAGACAATTCTGTTTGGTCAGTGATTTGTCTACTGCAAGAACCACAGGTCATAGAGAGGTGTCAAGAAGAGAAAAATAAGACAGCAACAGACATTGGGTGAGTTAATCTTTCTCAATACTGGAGATTCCAACTTTGGCAGATATAGCCAAAAAGTTTAAGGTGACATGATGGACAGATCAATAAGACTTACATTAGTCTGTAATTCCCAGTGCTTGAAGAAAGTAAATTCTTCCACTCCAGATGTCTCTTCTCTTCTTCCTCTTAAGGATTAGCGCTTAATCTCTTTAATAACAGCAGCTAGTGCAGTCTAGCCAGCCATGTTCCTGCATTTTGCTTTTTCTCCATTTATTCAAAACAGTAATATCAATGTATGTGTATGGAGACCTTATTCTAGGCAAACACAACTTTGATTGCTCTCACGATTACTATTATTACCATGCAAACTACAATCCATTTCAAGCATATTGTATGCTATTTTGTATTTCTTGAGACCTTTACAATCTCTTTCAATATCTCGTATTGAAAGAGATTGTATACGTCTCATATGCACTGTATGGAAGTCCAGCCACATATGTACCGTAAGGAAGCATATTTTTTAAAGGCTTACATATGATAGGAAAACTCTAAATATATTTGTAAAAACCCATTTTATTATTCCCCTAGAATGAAATTGTGTCCTAGTCTATAAACAAGTGCTAATTCTGCATCTATAATTTCCCTGCTAGTAAATATATTTTTAATTATTACAGCCATCCCTTCGAACAGCTGTGTCCTGAACAGTTTTGTAGCTGGTTTTGACCACTAAACCTCTTAAATTAGTTGGCAAAATTTTGTTCAGTTTTAAAAGAAAATTGGCCACTGGTGCCAATTCTGTTTTGACATAAAACTTTAGTATACTTGGCCCTAAGTTTCTCCCATATGGAAGAAAAGTCTCCTATCTTGAGGCTTTTATTGTTTCATGCTTCCATAATTTATGTGTAGATGGAAGAGTAATTCTTTGACTCACTCATTCTATATTAGTAAATAACTAATTCTAGTACAGCCCTAGAGCTGTATAGCCCTTCAGGGTTAATTTCAGAGGCAAAATAGCTCAGTTCCGAAGCAATTCTGAGGGAAAGATAACTGCTGCGGATCATTTGTGTGGTTATAAAAGCAGATCACAGAAGGATAATTTGCACAGTTATTGTTACTGTGATTCTTACAAAAATGTTGCAGAAATGTGAGTAATATCTGTTCTTGCATAGTTCTATAAAAGCAGAAAAAAATTTATAAAGAACAAGAAACACACAAGCAACTGCTCGATGATCAAGTCCTTATCACAGAGTCTGAAAATTAATTTCTCCTAATAGGAATCATTACTAAAATCTAAGTTCTAACTAAAAATAAAATATATCTTGTCTTGTAGACTATATCTGTAACTTTGTAAATCTGATACTCTTTAACAATGTTTTCTGCAATGTAAAATTAATCAAGACTTGTCATTGCAAGATAGCTTACTCCTACCATTAAACAATTTGTTCATGAGCAACCTAGCAGAAATTTTACAAAATATATCCATCTTCAAATACTATGCTACCTCTCAAGGCCTTTTGGGCTAAATATCAAATGAAAAAAATCCTAACATTTCATATTCTATCAGAAGTGTTATCACATACTAAAACCAGAGCACTTGAGTAGCACAATAAAGAATTTGTATTTAATTTGAAATGAAAATCAAAGAAGAATTTTCTACAACTATTTGCATCTTGTTACATTTTAAAGTTATACAAACTCTGTTTTGAACTGAAGGGTTGATCCAGAGTCTTCCTGAAGGAAATCCAGAATCCTATAGAGTTTAGGATCTCCAACAGAAATATTTACTATTATATATGTCATTTGATATTGCCTTCTTTGGCCAACAACTCAAAACTACTTAGGTTTTTTTGGTCTTCTGGAGTTTTCCCATGAAAGTTATTTTATTTTTGTGAGGAGGAGAGAAGGGACATGATTTCTGCATCTGTCTAGATAAGTTTTTAAAAATTATTTAAACAAAAATTAAAAAAATAATTGCATGCCTTAAGTATTTTCATACAACTTGGAAAAGTATGGCATCCGCTCTAAAATGATAATTTAAAATTATTGTATCTAAGGGAAGTATAGAGGTAGAAGGAACTTCAATAGAGGACCTAAAATATTAGCTGAAAATTATTTGGAATCCAGTGCACAAGGACCAGACTGGTATTAGTTTGCCTAATCTTTTCATTAAAGACCCTAGAAAATATGATTTCATATTTTAATCTACAAGGACAATCTGTGCCAGTGGTTTACCACAAGGACTGGTTTTTGTGCTTGTAGATTTTTTTCTAATACCTAAGGTAAATCTCCTTTGGTGTAAATTAAGCCCTTTTATGCTTGTCCTTCTCCAAACAAAGCTGATGTACATCTTTATTAGCATGTCCTTCTGTAGTCTTTTCATTTTTTCATTAAAACCCAACATTTTTTTCAGTGTTTCCCTGTAACTCCTATTTTCAAAATCTCTGACTGTTTCCTTCTTTCCTCTTCCTCAATGCCCTCAGATTTATTATAAAAGGTATTTCTAGCTAACCGGAATACAGAAAGCCAAAATCTAATGAAAAGGTCACATGCATGGAATAATTACCGCCAGGATTTTCATATTATTTTGTTGTTAATACATTCCAGAATCACATTTGTGTTGTTTTAATAATCAGTGTTAGAGTTCAAAGTTCCCCAGATCTTTTTTCTGAAGTTCTGCTGCACTGTTATTTTCCCTGTTCTAAAACATGGTTTTGTGTTGTACTTTGCACATGCCTTTACAGAATTTCTTGTTGATTTATAGATGGCTTCTTCAAATTACACAGATCATTTTAATTTTAATCTTATTCTCTGACTTTGGCATCACAGGTTTTATAAACATGTCCTGTACTCCATCAAGAAAATAATTAATGAAAATAACAATTTTCATTACCTGTTGAGGCCATATTTAGTTCTCAGCTGAAATTTTTACATGATCATTTCCACAGCAAGCAGTTTTGATGTCAGAAATAAAATTATGGTCTCATAGAAGTACAGCTGGAACAAATGGGCTCTTAGGAGCCAGATTTCATGCATACGTGCATAGTTAAGCAGTGAAGTGTCAGGGATAAATATAGCATTTATACAATATATAAACAGCAGCCAATAATTTTCACTCATATAGAACTCCTGCTTGAGCAACAGCAGCATAATTAGCCCATGCAGTTAAAGAGTCCGTTTCAGAAAGACTTTTTAAAATGAAACTTCTTCATTATGTGTTAAATTCACAGTAATTAGGAGTTGTAAAAGTTTACCATATGGGATCAAAAGCAAAATCATTAAATGAACGCCCATGTGAAAGTGTATTTTGTGCGTCACTGACACTTCACCAAAACGTCATTTGAAGGTGTGGAAGACATGTATTAATCTCTTGGCAAAATATTTAGCTTTAGAAGATAGGAAGCAGTGGGATATCCAGTCAAACAAAGAAAACCCTTATGAGTATAGGTAGAAGAAGCTTTTCTTACACAGCTCCAAAAAAAGCAGATTTCCTGAGAAATTAATCTGATTTCAACATCCCAATGTCAAAACCCAAACCAAACCAATCTGAGATTTGCATATTGTTGTTACACACCCACACCTACACTCACACCCCTCACACACAGATTTCGAAGCCCTTTCTTCACACTAAAATAGTGACATTTCCTTAAAGAGGTGAATTTCACAGCTAAATTTCCTTTTTAGCCACAGCTCCTGAAAACCACGAGCAGTTGACAAAGCTGCTCTGGACATTGCCTTTTGGTATATCAGATCATAAGGAATACACTTCTAAGAGCTATGTTGTTCTCTTCACTTCTTCCAGACACAGCTGCTCTTATGAAGCAGCATTAATTATCTGTTAACATCTGCATTATAATTCTCTCAGAGGTCTTACACATAAATATTATAAATACTCAAAAGGAGGCAAGTTTACTATTAAAATGATACCTAGTTAAGTGTTGCTCTGTTTTACAAATTTGTAGACTTGATGTCAAGTGCACACCTACCTCTTTAACAGTGCTTTTCTGTCCAAATTAGAGCCTGGATTTTTACTCTGTTTTCTACACCCTGATGTTACACTAGCAAAATGTAGACAGTGACTTTAACAGGTCAGCTGGTGTTCCCACGACCTGTCCTGACGTGTTAAGGCTGTTGTAATCTGCATTTTCGCATAACAGAACATTATCTACAGATAAAGGAAGAAATGATTCATTATGATACACACTTTCCTGTAACAGTATCTCTCTCATGACTAAAGACTTGTTGCCCTTCATAATTTTATTCTTCTTATCCAGCTTTGCAAAGTCTGTGGTATAATTGCTTTTATGGTTCTGACCATTTATTAAACCTCTCAATGTATGTGACAAATGATGAATTTACTAGCCAAAAGCTATTTTAATTAAGCTTTGTGGAGATATACGTAAGAGTCCTTTAAAGGTTCTTACAGATCTTTGTTTAATCTTTCTTCTGTGCTTACTTTTTCTGACCTATCTTTAAAATTTTAGTAAATAGTCTTAGGGTCATCTGTTGCCATGGATTTCCATCCTTACTGAATAAAAACAACCCTTGACAACTTTCTAAAGCAGTAAATAAACTTTTTGGGATGAACCAATGTGACTCTATACAACCTCCTATTGTTAAATACCCTTTCCCCTGATAAATAAACAGAGTTCTGTGTTGTTTTGTTGTTTTCTTTTCTTGCCCACTAGCTAACTTTTACTATAAATGTCTCATTAATATGAAGCAGAAATTGAATTGAGAACCTTAAAATTTGGACAACTCTCTGCTAATAAAAACTATTCTTGTGCATGAATGCAACAAATACTTCTGATATGCTTAGTGGGGATTTTCCATAAATCAGAAGCTGAAGTATATCAGGAATATCTCAAAGTTGAGGGACAAGGGTTGTGAAATGTAGAAATTCTGACAGCTGAACAACTATTACTGGAAAATACAGTAAATATCAATCCGATAATTATTCACCAGAAGTATTTCCCTTTACACATTGTGATGGTTTCAGTGTTTGCTCTTCTGTGAGATAATGATTAGGAGAAAATAAAGAGCAAAACAGGCCTCAACTTAAAAGTTACGAAGATAGTTTATTTACAAAGAAAAGAAAAGAAAAGAAAAGAAAAGAAAAGAAAAGAAAAGAAAAGAAAAGAAAAGAAAAGAAAAGAGAAAGAAAAGGAGAAATTGAAACTTCAAAACACTTCTCTTCCCCCAACAAATGATTCACTTTCCTACCAATAAAATCTTTCAACACTCTGGGAGAGGAGTCTTGAGTCCCATGGAGACACTCACCGCAAGAAAAAAACAGTCCTCCCACAGCTTTCATGTCACGAATTGGGAGCCATCCATAAACAGTGCAGGTTCTGAAATCCCACCCATTAGCAGCTTTCTTTTGCTGCCTATGGGCCTCTCAGCTGATTTGGGGTACCATTTCCAAAATGCCTCATCTAGTAAGATTCTCTTCTTCTATCTCTAAAATCATCTCTATCTCAAGAGACCTCCTTTCATCCCAGGAGCTGGTGAAATCTACTCTTTCATCTCAAACTGAGACCTCCTTTTACCCTAGGAACGAAGAGCTAAACCTCAAAATTCATCTCTATCTGTGTCAATTACATCAGTCCACATCTTTGACCAGAATCAGCATTTCCACAAACAACTACAAAGAAAATAAGTCCATTCTCCATGGTTTTACAAGAGAAGTCCAGCTAAAAAAAAAATCTACTTCCTCAATGCCTCCTTTAATAGCTTCATCAGTTCTTTTCACTTCATGCTGTCTCTCAATTTCCAATCACAGTATCTATCCAGCGAGGAAGAAAGGGATTAATATCTTTGTCCAGGTTCTCTTCTTCAACCGCAGCTCACGGTGTCAAATTTCAGAGTCAGCTGGTGTTGGAGGGAGAAGATCCCATCCTTTCTTGGGCCCCTCCCTGTTGGCCACCGCGGAGCTCGGGGCACGGCACGGCCTTTTTCCGCCAGCCACCACGGGGCCCTGGGGCACTGCCCAGCCCCCTTCTGCCGGCCACGGCCCCGGGCACAGTGGCCCCGAGCGCAGCAGTGCCAGCCCAGCCGAGCTGCAGCCTCCCCTTCCCCTGCACGACCAGTAGCTGGGGGGGAGAAAGGGGGCCCACCAGCCTGGGCCAGGGGCTGCTCCCCCCACCATGGGCTCCCGCAGCCTGGCCAGGACAGCTCCTCCGCTTACAGGGTTGGCTCAGGCCACCCCACAGGGCTGGAGGGGTGGCCCATCTGGTATTTGTTCAGCCAGCCAGAAGGCAAAAGGGCAATCTTCTGGAGGTCTCCGATATTTCACCCTGTGCTTGTTCACGCAGACGTACTCAATTGGCCCTTCTATAACTTCCTGGAAAATCACTTCCTGACCAAACCACCACACATAAAAGTAACCATGGAAATGAAAAAGATTGCCTTCTGATGCAATGAATTTATGTGTTTTGTAGCATATATGATAAAAATGTTATTTACGTTAGTTACTTTAAAATATTCACATTTATATCTGTAAGGAACTACTTTTTAAAAGAGTTTTAATGCCAGGAAGAGGTTCATAGACATCTTCAAATAGCTACCTAAAAATTCTAATTGCATGTCCTAATTTTTTAATAAAGTTACTATTGTATGTGAAACCACATAATTAGAACATGGCATTAAGTAAAAATTACAATTTGTATTTAAGTAACAGAATGTGAAGTAAGTGGGTTTAATTTACAAGATACATCAAGGTTGATTAACTATGTATTGCACTACCTCTGTAGATCAGATTTAAAATTAGGCTCATCCATTAAAAAAAAAAATCTTGTCAAAACATCAAATTATTTCTGGCTTTTTTTTTTAAAGATCCCACATATTTTCCTTAGATATTTCCAAATCAGAGAAAAGTTGTTTCTCCATTTTTTAAGCAAACATGAGAGCAAATCAAGCAAGTAAAGTTTTAGGTTACCTCTAAGGTAGGAGAATGTTTACTAAATCCTGTTGTGCAAATTTGTTCATGTCTACATCCTTTCAGGTCTAAATATCCATCTAAAAAAGCTATCATTGTATCCTTTTAGGTTAAGCCCATTTGTAGGCAGCCTTGCCAGCATTGTGATCAAAAGTGAATAATGTAGCTAATTCTCCATCAAACATCTCATCCTTTACAAATACCTTAAACTTGAGGTAATATGGATTTTTAATGATTAAGAAATTTAATTTACTCCTTTACTTCTCTGTTCTTTTGAATAACACAAGTTTATTATGTTAATGCTCTCAGACACAAGAAAATCTACAAAACCCCTATCTAAGGTATTTCTTCCACCAGATTCTTTCTATTTCCCATAAGGCAAAAGTAGTAAAATATATGTGGAGACATGACAGAATTTTAATTTTTTACATATTGTAAATAACCTCCAGCTTATATTTTACAGTATTTCTTATTAAATTAGCTAATTTTCTGTAGATTTTATAATTTATTTCTGAGATTTGAAGAGATTTTATTACTTGGAATTTAGAAAAAGATGTAAGAATTTATATTCACTTTGGACTACTGAATCTAAAAAGCACTTATATGAAAAGGGTTGTAGATTGGATTTTTTCAGCAGCACTAGGTTTGGCTACTTTTTCTTCATTAATAGGTATTAGCTAACAGCTGTTGCTAACTTTGAGTTTATTTCTATTCCTATGATAACTGTTCCATTAAAAAGCATGTAAATTACAAATGCAATGAGTTCTCTGTAAAAATCTAGGATGCATATTTTCTGTGTTAAAATGTTTAGTTGAAGTATTATTTCTCACTATTAACATTTATATCTTAGGGAATACAGTATTTAAGATTAATTATGAAATGTTACTTTAGAGCACTCAGCTTACATTTTTATTTGGCCTTAAGAGACTGTGGTTTCTATAAATTTTTTCAAAGATCAATCTTTTTCTTGTGTCCATTTGCACTTAACTCCTAACTGCAACTTAGTCAGTTTTTAGTTTTGTTATTGGCTTAGAAGTACCATAATAATCAGTCCAGATTATGACAATTTTCACTTATGTAACATACAAGAACCGCTCATTTTCATACAGGTAAAACTGAAGGAAAATTTAACTCTGACCTCAGTTTAGAAAATCAGAAAATGCTTTTGTATAAAACACATAGCATCATGGTATTGCCCAGATCAAAATACCTACATGTAAGAAAAGTCAATGAGAAGATTTAGAAGTTGGGGGAAATAAAAAAACAAAACACACACACAAAAAAACCAAACAAACAAAAAAACCACACACACACACAAAAACAACAAAAACAAACAAACAAACAAAAAAAACAACAAAAAAACCCAAAAAAAAACAAAAAAAAAACCCCAAAAAACCCAAAACCAACCAAACAAACAAAAAACCACCAAAACCCTCCTTGCCATATTATGAAAAACAGAGGAACATGTTTTTTAATCTGTCAGTAAAAAAATAGTTCAAGATACGTTCCAGCTATGCAAAAAGGATATTCTGCTCTAAATCTCTGTAGGTTTTTTCAGAAACTGCAGGGTAATGGCTACAGGAGGAAGGTTTTAACAGAACGATTGTTTTCTGACAATTAGTTGAGGAGTCCTTGTATTGAGTAGATCTGCTTATGTTGCTATATTATTCTACAGCCTACTTGATAGTGTCCTCCAAAAAATTCATTTTAAGGCGCTAAAGAGAAGCATTATCCATTTAGTTGTTTAATACATTTGCTTCCTAAGAGGATTCATCAGTCAAACAGCTCATGCCTAAGCAATGATTTTCTAATTACTGCCAGCTTTTATTTATACCTATCTCCACTGAGAAGTTTCATAATCATTGTAATGCTCACTCTTCCCCCAGAATACAGCACAGCCAAAGAGATGACCAGCCACACTTTTAATTTCAGCTGAGAAACAGCCATGTAAAACATATGAATTCTAAAAAATCTTCAGCCTTCTTGATTCTAGGAGCTTCAAGAAAAGTAATGCCCTCTTTGTCTTCCTGGCAATGGACAAGGCCACAGAAGGACCCTCTGACCCCATTACCTAAAACTGTTTCACAATTCCTTCCAAATCTCAAAGCAAAGTTTGCCAATGTTAAAACATGGTGCATCTGTATTAAATAATTATAGAATTCTTGCACTTTGTGTATATTTTAAGCATCTTTACTGGTATTCCTTGAAAATGTCTATTCTGACATCCTTTGTATATCAGTGTGAGACTAGTTTTGTCTGACAAAGTTCAAAATCAATCACAATATCAGGAATAATGTATTTGTATGAATTGTTGCAAGTAATATATGTCATGTATTTTTTTAAAAAGTTATAATCATCAGTATTGTGATTCCACAGGTCACTCAAGTTGAAATTTCTACTGCATATGTAAAACATTAATACATTCTCTACATGGCAGTTGAAAATATCCCAACTACTTCAAAAGCTGCAGTAGTATTTTTCCACATTTCTAGTCAGCTGAAAAATACTCAATGCCAAAGAAAATCATTATCCTATTACATGTTTCTAAGTAATTCTGCTGGTTTAAGCATTGATATGAGTGTGACAACCATGAATTAAATACTTAGCGTTATGAAAATAAGCTTTTGTAATTATCAAAAGCCTGTACCACAGAAACACAGCTAACTCAAACTTGTTAGAACAATTTCACTTTATAATAATGATCATTTATTTATGCATAAACTCATATAAGCTCACAGTTGAGCTACTCAAAACTATAGGCAGCATTATCTCTTTCACACATTACTGTCTTCCACATTTAGCAGAATGGTTTTTCAGAGTGCAGTTTTCCTCTATGGTTTCAGATTTTTGCACAAAGAATTCTGCTGCTTCGAAAACTCATAAATAGACTAACTCTAAACCTGGTGAAAATTGCTCCTCCCTTGTTTTTATTCTATGTATTTTTGATCTTCAGGTTACTGTAAGTTGGATACATTCCTTATTTATTTATTCATTCATTAATTTCTTAATTACTAATCAACAGTGTACTGCAAATGCTAAAAATTAAGATAAAAGCTAGGATTACTTCCATACAATCATTTTAAATCACACATATCCATAAGCAAGTCCCTCTACAGGGAATGATAAAATTTGTACTGGTTTCATGAGATGGGTTAGTTACCCAACAAATGCAAAGAGGATATTGTAAATATTTGCAGTTCATTCCCCTGAAGCAGTCTAGCCTGCTATTCTGCTTGGGCTGTAGGATGTGAGAACCATTGTCAGCACCATCTCTGCAGAGACCAAAATGCCACAGGAGAACTCCTCCCACCTCAAGCAGCTGTCATAAAATTTAAGCATTTCTCTGTACTGTGAAGATTACCAAAGTGTTTAAAATGTTTAATGTGTGTATATATTTTTTTTTTCACATATTTTTTCCTAAGAAATTTCTTTCTAATTTGCTGAAACAGGATTAGCAGACATTAATAGAAAAAGTTATTTTTGTCTCATCATAACTGCACTTAGTAATAAAGGAGATATGAAATAATGCAAATTAGTTTTTCTCATAACCAAAATGTCTTCATCCAAAATCATCTCTTTAACTTAATGTTCATTGTGTCTAATTACTAATTTTTAACATAGAGGTTGGGGTTTTTCCAGTTTTTTTCAGATGTCATTTTTTTCATGTAAACCTTATTTTTTATACTTTATAAATTATTGTTATTTCTAATAAAAACAAACCAATCTAATACAAGTGTCGTCGTTTGACTTAATTGCAAAACAATTTTTGCCAATTTTCTCTTAGGTTAGCTATTTTTTCCATTTTGAGATCATGACCAAAACAGAAACAAAGGCAAAACAATTCAACTATGAATCAAAAAGATAGATTTATTCACACACACTCAGAGAAATAGGAAAAAAACCATGAAGATGTTAAAAAAGGAAAAAAAATTCACTTTCCCTCCTCCCAACCATCTAATCATCCTCATTTTCCACAAAACAATACATACATCTTTCTCTGGGAGAGGAGACCTCTCCCGTGACCCCACTTCTTCTATTTTTCCAATGCCACAAAATCTGGAGCTGCCCGAAATCTCCAGATTTGTGCCAATCTCAACCACAGAGACCCACCACCAGGAAAAACCCCAGTCTTCCCAGTGGCTTCATGTCACAAAACCTACAGTTGCCTGGAAAATGCTGTAGATTGTGCAATTGTCAGCTTGTTTGGGGTATTATTTTT
>WAAE01023789.1:27119-41206 GCA_013400495.1 Nicator chloris
GGGGGGCGGGGGGGGGAGAGGGGCCCTCTGCCATCCCGGCCCGGCCCTGCCACCTCTCCCTCCAAAAGGCAGAGGGGCCGCGGGGCGGAGGCCCAGCCTGCCCGGGCCAGGCCACGGCCCCGCTGTTACCTGCTTACCGCCAGAAACGGAAAGGGAAGGTCAGTTCCTGAAAACTTGCCTTTATCTCCCTGGTGTGTTCACGCAGACGTATTAAAAACTTCCTGTGGGCAGAACCATCCTACTAAACTACGTAAAAACCACCACAACAAGAAAAAAGCAATTCCAGTACATGTGACCACTCTGCATCCCCTCAGAGAGATACAATGGAAAAGCAGTACTCCTGACTGCTTTTCACAGAAGACCTTTTTTCCAAGTCCATAAGGTGACTGAATCATAACATCTGAGGAGGATGCCAGCACTTTTTCTTTTATATGGAAATTAAGCAAGCAGTAGTCTCAACAGTTACTGAGGATTAAGTAGATGGTGAGAAAATGGAGATTCCCTTGTATCCAGCAGTCCTTATAACTTCTTATTTACTACATGATGCTAATTAAAATGAGGCTGGCTTCATAATGGAAATACATGATGCCTGAGCAGAAAAGCTGTTAACACAGTTATATTGGTTACACGAGGGTGTAGAGGATTGCAACTATTAAACTATTAAAGACTGAGTTTAAGGCTATCTTAAACTCAATGTGTACTCTGATTTTAGGATTGGCTTTTATACTCCTTCACTTCCCAAATAACTCCAACTTGGCATTAAATCTTTTTTTTCAATTTCAAGCACATGCTTTATAAAAACTAACTTACTCCCCTAAGCACTCAGTTTCCAAATGTAGTTCATTTTTTAACAGTTAAGGCAATTGTGAATTGTCTTGGGCATCTTGTCAAAGCATTAGCACAGCCCTCCTTTGGGTGACTGGTTATGTAAAAGCCCCATTTTAAAACAAGCACAGAAAGAGAAAACAAAAACCCAGCTGTAACTTGTACCAATCTTATCTGGTGCCTTATCTGTCACTTTGCTTGCCACTTTCTCAGGGGTACTTAGCAGAGCATCTATGGAGTTTTCTAAAAGTCAAAGATTTTCTAAAGCAAGTCTGCATTACCTAACTTTATCAGAGGTTTACATTACATTAGGGGTTTACTTTACATCTGTCTTCAACACAGATGATGGACCAAGGGGGGTCTCAGTGCCCTGAGCTGAAAGACCATGACTGAGAGAATGATCAACTCTCATTCAACACTGAAACTGTGTGGGCTCTGCTGCTCCACCTCTATAAATCAATGAGACCTGATGAGATTAATCCAAGAATCCTCAAGGCTTCTCTCAATGATTTTTGAGCAGTCTTGGGAACACAGAGAAGTCCCAACTGACTGGAAACTGTTAAAGATTGTCCCAATTTCCAAAAAGGACAAGAAGGAGGACCCTGGAAAGTGCAGGCCTATCAGTCTTCCTTTAGTGTCTGGTAAAATCATGGAAAAATGAGATTCTGAAAGACAACACAGTCGTTGGTTCCTTTGCTTTCATGAGGTCAAAATCCTGGTGGTTGAACATGATTTCCTTCTACAACTGGGTAAATCAGCTAGCTGATCAAAGCCAGTCGACATAACCATTCTGGACTTCAGTAAAACTTTCGATACTGTGTCTCCCAGGACCCTTCTGGACAAAATATCCAGCCCACAGCTGGATAACAGTTACAGGATCAGTGAGCAACTGACTCTAGTGGTGCTCCACACAGGCTCCATTCTTAGCCCTGTTCTCCTCAACATCTTCATGAATGACCTGGATGTGGGACTCAAAGGACTACTAAGTGTGATGTAGACTCTAAACTGAGAGGAGCTGTGGACTCCCTCAAGGACAAGAGAAGCCCTGCAGAGAGATCGCAACAAATCAGAGGGCTGGGCAGTCATCAACACTATGGAGTTTAATAAGGGATTCTCACTTGGGATGGGGCAACCCTGGTGAGAGGGACCAGTCTTGTTTTTATTTATGCTTTAACATACATTATACATGAGGTAAAAAATTACTCTAGGGGCTGTACATGTGCTGGGAGCCCTCTCCTTGGGGAGGCTTCACCTTACAGCCGATCAGGGGAGAGAAACCTTCCACAGCTGGGCTGGAAGCGACCTCCTCTTGCCAGTTAGGCAAATGCCTGGGTGCCCCAGAAAAAAATGCCTGGGAAATCGGGCTATGGGAGAAGCCTTAGCATATAAAAGCAGTTAGCAAAGCAACCAGTGCCATTTTTCTTTGTGTTTAATGGAGGGAGCCGAGGCTCTCTTGGAGGTTCAACTTGGACCCCCTCCCCACCTCGCCTTTCACAGAATTCACAGAATTCACAGAATGTCCAAGTTGGAAGAGACCTTCACGATCATCGAGTCCAACCCATGCCCTAACACCTCAACAAGATCATGGCACCGAGTGCCACATCCAGTCTTTTTTAAAACACATACAGAGATGGTGAAACCACCACCTCCCCAGGCAAACCATTCCAGTACTTTATCACCCTGTCAGTAAAAAACTTTTTCCTNCCAGAACTGGACACAGCACTCGAGGTATGGCCTCACCAGTGCTGAGTACAGGGGAAGAGTGACCTCCCTGCTCCTGCTGCCCACACTATTCCTGATAGAGGCCAGGATGCCTTTGGCCTTCTTGGCCACCAGGGCACACTGCTGGCTCATGTTCAGTCAGTTATCAACCAGAACTCCCAGGTCCCTTTCTGCCTGGGCACTGTCCAGCCACGCTGTCCCCATCCTGTAGCATTGCAGGGGGTTATTGTGGCCAAAATGCAGTACCTGGCACTTGGACTTATCAAACTTCATCTGATTGGACTCAGCCCATCCATCCAACTGTTCCAAGTCTCTCTGCAGAGCCCTCCTACCTTCCAACAGATGCACACATGCTCCCAGCTTGGTGTCGTCTGCAAATTTACTAGTGAAGGACTCAGTACCCTCATCCATGTCATCCATAAAAATATTAAACACAACTGGCCCCAGCACTGACCCCTGAGGGACACCACTGGTGACTGGCTGCCAGCTGGATGCAGCACCACTCACCACCACTCTCTGGGCCAGGCCATCCAGCCAGTTCTTAACCCAGCAAAGAGTGCTCCTCTCCAAGCCATGGGCTGCCAGCTTTTCCAGGAGTGTGCTGTGGGAGAGTGTCAAAGGCCTTGCTGAAGTCCAGATAGACAACATCCACAGCCCTTCCTGCATCCACCAGGCAGGTCACCTGGTCATAAAAGGAGATCAGGTTGGTCAAACACGACCTGCCCTTCCTAAACCCATGCTGGCTGGGTCTGATACCCTGGCTGTCCCGTAAATTCTGTGTGATGACACTCAGTACAAGCTGTTCCATTGCCTTACCAGGTACTGAGGTCAGGCTAACTGGCTTATAGTTACCAGGATCCTCCTTCCTACCCTTTCTGAAAATGGGTGTCACACTGGCCAGCTTTCAGTCATCTGGAACCTCACCAGTGAGCCAGAACTGTTGGTAAATGATGGAGAGTGGGTTCACCAGCCTTTTTCTCCCTGTAGTCCTGCTTCCCTGTCTGCACCTGTCCTGTCCTGCCTTGCTTCGCTGCAACAACCTAGTATTCTGCTGCTTCCCCGATGGAGCAGCTGCTGCCTGCACCCAACCCACAGCTATCCCCACTGCCGTGTTTCTGGCATTTCCCACAGCAGCCACAGCCTGCAGCAGCCAGCCTGCAGCAGTCATTCATCAACGCTGGAGACATGCTGCCAGCGCTGCTTGGAAATCGCACCCAGCCGGTCACAAGAGCTGTCCAGGCTCATTCATCGTGGCTCGCAGCACACACACTCTATTTGCTGAGTTGGTGCTAACAAGGTGCCTGAGGTACAGCAGTGACGTTCTGTCCTTGTCTTCTGTCTCTCTTTTTCCCTCTCTTCTCTCTCTTCTATCCTCCTTTGGCAGGACCACTTACTCTTATTTTTCAATAAACAGTTCTCAGATGTGATATTGCTGTGTTTGTGCTTTATTTTCGTCCGAGAAATCTATCAAAAAGAATCCTCCCCAACTCCCCCTTTTACAGAGGGACAGGACATCCTGTGGTGTGCATAGACTGGGGAATGAGATGCTAGAAAGCAGAGCTGTAGAACGGGATCTGAGCTTCCTGGTTGATGGCAAGTTGAATCCAAGTCAGTAATGCCCTGGCAGCCAGGAGAGTCAGCTGTGTCCTGGGGGACATCAGGCACAGTATCACCAGCCGGGCAAGGGAGGGGATTGTCCTGCTCTGCTCTGCTCTGCTCTGCACTGGGGCAGCCTCACCTGGAATGCTGGGGGCAGTTTTAGGTGCCACAATGTAAACATGTTAAATTATCAAAGAGTGTCCAAAGGAGGCCATGGGGATGATGAAGGGTCTGGAGGGGTAGCCAAGTGAGGAGCAGCTCAGGTGACTTGGTCTGTTCAGCTTGGAGGAGACTGAGGGGAGACCTCACTGCAATCTGCAACTTCCTTGTGAGGGAAAGAGGAGGGGCAGGCACTGGTAGTGACCAGTGACAGGACCTGAGAGAATGCACTGAAGGTGTGTCAGAGGAATGTGAGGTTGGATATCAGGCAGAAGTTTCCCACCCATAAGGTGGCTGGGCACTGGAACAACCTCCCCAGGGCAGTGGTCACAGCACCAAGCCTTACAGAGTTCAAGAAGTGTTTGGACAACTTTAAGCACATGGTGGGTGTCCTGTGCAGGGCCAGGAGTTGGACTTCAATAATACTGAAGGATTCCTTCCAGCTCAGGACATTCTATAATTATATTATTTCCCAGAATCTTGATATTCAAAAACTATAAAATATTCCATATTCTGTGACCAGGGGACTCTCAAAAGTACAATTTGATACAGCAACACATTATTGTAAAAGCAAATATATCAATGTTTCAAATTTAATTCAGGACCTCAAGATAGAATAATCCAAGGATAATGTTCACAGTGGAGGAGTAGTCAAGCTTAAAAATATTTTGTGGATTATTAAGCAAATGAAGGTATGCCAAAGCATTTAACAACCACAAAAGCTGTTTACTGGGAGTGTTTTTCAGCACCATAAACACAATGACGATTAGACAAAGAGAAAAAAAAATCCCACAGCAAACCTCAAAGTCAATAAACAGAAACATATTAATGGAAAACATTGGTTTTTTCAACTTATCAACACATAAAACTTGTCTTCTGTCTGCTGCTACAAGTTCATTTTGGGCGGTAAGGACCCCTAGCCTTTCCTTAGGAAATATGCATTTGGAAACCCCTTTTTCAGTCCCTAATATCCAAACAGTATTTGTTTTTAGCCCACTATCCTTCCACTTCCAGGAAACCCACAGAAATACCACAAATGGCCATAGAAGGAAGATACTAATGAACACTAAGTAACTTCACAGCTGTGTACTTTCCTCTTCCTTTTTATCTTAAAGCATAATCAAAATATCTGAATGTCTTTTGAAATGTTCAGCTTGATATAAAAACTTGTTTCTTCAATACTTTTTAAAAAATTTCTTTCCATTTGCCTTCTATTCTTTCATTTATTTTTCTGCTCCTACATTTGAGATTCTCTCCTGTTCCTTTCACACCTACCTTCTTTCCCCTTTTGTCTATTGTCTTAGCCTTCCCAGTCCCTGTTGTTTTCTCAAAATCTTTGCCACTCATTTTCTTTGCTCAGATCTTTATTCCAGTTTCCTGAACTCCCTCATAGATCTTGCACAAAGGAACTGTTTTGCCACAAAGTCTGAAAAGAAAAATGACCTCTGCCACTGACCATGATCCCTCTTCCCAGTACACATTTGTTTTTTCCTGCCACTGACCATGATCTCTCTTCCCAGTACACATTTGTTTTTTTCCTACCTCAGAATGGGAAGAGGTATGAGAGAAGAGGAATGAAAGTCCGAGCAGCTCAGAAGGCATGAGAATGAACCAGGAGCCCATGACTGCTCTTAAGAAGGAGGAAATAATTTCTTACTCAAGACCAACTTCCCAAGAATAGTTTTGAGCCATTCCTCTCAGTCCTCAAAGGCTGTCAGACCAAGGTTATTTAAAAGAGCTAGCCAACTAAAGCAGACACATGAGGGAAGGTCTTAAAAATTTATAAGAATAAACATGAAAGAAACTGTATGTGTACAACTTTGTGTAATCCAACCAAAGTATCAGGTTCACTTCGCAGCCACTTTTTTAAAGTGGCTCTTATCTCTTTAGCCACATTATATTGCTGGTGTGGCACTCAGATTAAGAGAAAGCAAGCATTTGTCCTGAGATTGATCATCCCTGGATCAATGTCTAAGCTTTAAATAAGGCCCACCACTGCATGTGAATATCAACTCTTAAGCCAGTTTTGGACTACATCTCTAATTTTGCTATAAAGTTTAGAGAGGACTCTTTCTCTACCAGGAAAAAAAGCAATAGGGTGTTTCACTGACCATGAGCTGGAGAAATCTGAATTGTGAAGGTTACTGGATGACAATGCTATAGAAAGCAAATCCACAGATGGTGAGAAACTGAGAAATGTGTAACCATTAATAAAAAGGTTCCTAAATGGTGGGCTAGAACATGTGAACTGGGTTTGCATGGCCAGGTTTTGGTGGTGGGGAGCTAGAGAGATGAATTCTGTGAGAGACATCACTCTTGTCCAACACATCAAATTCTAGCCAGCTTCAGGAGTGATGTGCTTCTGGCCGATCAGAAATGATAGCAACATCTCTAATACGTAATAGCAAATTTAAGAAGGGAAAAAGATTAATCTGTAGAAATAATTGTGTTCATAAAAAAAAGTGGGTTGAGAATACATGAGAGGAACAATTCATGAACAAGGTCAGGGGAAAGGGGGCGCAAGGGTGCTCCAGGCGCCAGAGCTGAGATTCCTCTGCAGCCCATGGTGCAGACCATGGTGAGGCAGCTGTGCCCCTGCAGCCCATGGAGGTCAATGGGGAATGCAGAGATCCCCCTGCAACCCATGGAGGAGTCCCACACCAGAGCAGCTGGACATCTGAAAAGAGGGCTCTGGATCCATGGAAAGCCCATGCTGGAACAGGTTCCTGGCAGGGACCTGCAGACCCATGGAGAGAGGAGCCCACACTGGAGCAGGCCTTGTGCTAGGATTTGTGACCCTGTGGGGTCCTAAGCTGGAGCAGGCTGTTCCTAAAGGACTGCACGCTGTGGAAAGGGAGCCACATTGCAGCAATTTGTGGAGAATTGTTGCCTGTGGGATAGACTTACGCTGGAGAAGTCTGTGAACTCTCTCCTGTGAGAGGGACCCCACAGTGGAGCAAGGGAAGTAATCCCTGAGCAGTGGCAGAAACCACATGTGATGAACTGACCATAACCCCCCATTCCCATCTCCCTGCACCTCTGGGGAAACAAGGTAGAGTCTGGGAAGGAGGGAGGGATGAGGAGAAGGTGTTTTTAAAATTTATTTTACTTCTCATTGTCTTGTTCTGATTTTATTAGTAATAAATAAAATTAATATCCCCAGAATCAATTTGCTTTGCCTGTTGCAATTAGTAGGTGATCTCTCCCTGTCCTTGTTTCCTCTTGGGAACCTTGGGTTATATTTTCTCTCCCTTGCCTGCTTGTGCCAGGGGAGTGATTGAGCTATTTTTTATGGCTACCTAGCAACCAGCCATGGTCAACCCACAACAATGTCTCAATCCTCAGCATTGTGTGACACTTTTGTGACAGTTCACCTTGTCTGTTGTAACCATGAACAACTGTTTTCCCACCAACAAATGGTGTAACATAAAGGTCAGGTACACAAAGAAAATTCAAGTCATTTATTATCAGTCTCTTAAAGTAATTTTGCTTTATTAACAAAAGAAGAGGAAATTGCAATACCAATGAAGTACTGGAAAAAAACAAAGAAGACTTTATTAAATTTGTACAATTTTCCATATGACAGTCAATTTAAATGTGCCTGATGGATTCTTCTGTTATTCAGGCTTTTATTGTCATGTGAGGTTTTTAGTATAAATAACTATATCATTAAAATAAATGATTAGCAATTGCATCAATTGTATCATGACCTCCTGGTGACTGGGCTATGGCGATCTAACTGCCTGTGAGTGGTCAGGGGCCCAGACCTGCAGATGTGCCTGAACATTATGGCTCAGGGGAAAAGCTTGTCCTACTATGAGACAATTCAGTTTCATACAATTAAATTTAGAATAAATTTTAGGTAGCTATGATTTCTAGGGGGTGCAGAAAAAGTGAAGCTGTAATACAGCATGTGTCAAGTAGCAAAAGTATTCCCTGTGTTCCCTCACCTAACCCTTCTCAGCACATGCATTCTGGGTTTAGGAACTAAATTTACACCAAACAGGACTCACAACACTGAAAATCTTCATTGATTTTCCTGCAGCAGGGAAATATTTTCTCCATTTTAGTAGAGAACTAAGAGCAGTCAAAAATTCACCAACCACTTACAGTAGCTAAAGAGAGAGAATTTAAAGTTTACAACAACTACATTTATAAAAACCATCTAGAAATTCTTAGAAAATCTTAGAATTCTTCCTTCTTTTGCTTCTTTTAGCTTTTTAATGCTTACAATCATTTTATAAATAATTATGCAAACTTTCTCATGTGAAACCTGCACATTTTAAAAACAATTGTTAGGATATTTAAGTGCTCTAAAATGTACTCTTTCAGAAGTATTTGTACACTTTACAAAACAATCCTACAAAACAGAGTTAGCAAGGATTTTCTCACAGACCACCAGGATCAGTTTTTTACAAGTAATTCATTACTGGTAGAGGTGAGAAATATCTCAGATGCCTTGGGTATTAACAGGTTTTCTGAAAAGGGGGTAAAAAATCTCCAGGTAACTGCCTATATAAGTAAGTCAGCAGGACTTCTAGTCAAACAAGAGAAACTTTTCCCTCTAAGGCAGGCAAAGAGACTGTCAGATCCATAGGGAAAGTCACAGGGTGTCTGGAATATCATCAGCTTACAAAATATTCTGGTATTAACATCATCAGGCCTGTTTATTCATCCTACCCCAAATTGCTATACAGGGCTATAAAAATAAGATCCTTCTAAAAGCATATTAACAGGATGATATGCCTGGCTCACAACAATGGCAGTGATAGTAAAATTGATGAGAAGCCTGAATTTTTCTGCCTTCTAGTATTGCATACTGATTGCCTTTCCCTAACCCTCAGCAGACTTATCTGTTCCCTGCTCTCCTTCTCAAGGATCCTGGCACCATCAGACAGTGTTATTTATCTAAATGATTGGCTCATTCAGCGGGTGAAACAGGGAAAAAAACAGTAGAACCTTCAGTCTGAACGGAGTTTGATTGTCCAAGGGCATAAAGTTCTGCAGATGGTCTTTGATAGACAGATTGTAGATGATTTTAACAAGAGACTCCTTTTTCTTACAGTAAACAGAAGATCAGGCTCAGCTTGTTCAATGTTCAAAGCAAATGTTCTATTCAAATCTCAGAGGAACGAAGAGATGATGTCTCTAAGACAATTTTCCATTCTACTGATCTCCTGCTTGACTGGTTTCCAAGGGGAAGGCATGCTCTAAGTTCTGTTTCAGATGTGTAACAGTGATAACAGTGGTCCCCCTGTATCATCTGTACACCATAAAGATATTGACCTCTTAAAAACCACCCTCATTTATCTCAGATAATTTCCTCTTTCTAGTAGTGGCAAAACAGTAGAACAAAACCAGTCTCAGGCACCATGTAGAGGAAAAGAGCGGTTTTTGTGTTTGTAGTTTGTACTAGTGCAATAAGTCAGACATAGCAGGTGAAGGTCAGCCTAGAAACCAACAATATTTTAATGAAACTTCTGTTTTGATACTACTTTTATTTTTAGTCATTATAACTGACAATGAGTGTACATCACATTCACTAGTTAACTCAAAAATATCATTTTTTGTCATTACAAATACATATTTTAAAATCATTAGAGTATTTATTTAAGAAGCTTCTCAACATTCTTAAAAGTACTACGAAGTTCTTGATCTTTCATTCCTGTGTAATAATTTTTAAAAATATCTTGCTGAGATAGTATTTATGAGGACACTAAACTGTGAAGATCAAGAAAAGCTAATCAAGACCAAGTTAATAACAGGTTATTCCATTTCCTTTGGAGTTTTCTGAGAAAGTATTGGTTTGGTGCATCAGTATTTCAGCTGGTCATCTAAACCTAGATTTCCCATATGAGTTCTATTCTGTATTATTTACACTTACATTGTCCTGATAGTCGAAAGTAGGGAATGTTTAGCAAAAGATTCTCACAACAGAAAAGCAGCCTCTGGTCTGATTGCCAAGGTCTGTTGCTGTGTTCCATCTTATTAGATGAGTATAAATCTTTAGAAGTTAGTGGGTAAGAAGAATAAAACATAAGCCTCTTGATTTTTGCATTCAAAAAATCACAAGTTAAACAATATACATTGTCAAACTCCCACTCTTTTCTGTTCTAAATAGGATTTTATATATCATGTATACATAGATATAAAGACTGACACCTGTACACAGAGAGATTACGGATCTCCTGTCTCTTAAGCTGTTAGTACATTCTTTTAGGGGGAAAACAAAACAAACAAAAAGCAAACCATACAAAACAAAACAAAATGAAGCAAGCAAAACAAAATAAAACTAAACCCAAACAAAAATAAACAAGCAACAGAAGAGAGCACACCTCTCCCTAATGAAATCAAAAAAGGAGAAAAAATGTGTCCATTAGATGTTCTTTTGGTGTCTAATGTTAGCATTAAACTTCACATGGAGAAATTTTATGTCTGTTATAAAAAAATTCTTACACAAAGTGTGCTCTGGGGAATGAATAATAGACACTAAACATGCTAAGGGCCAAATTTTCAATGTCTCAAAATTCCATTCAAGGACTGTGTATTTACTGTCTTTTGCATTCTCAGAACCGATGTTTGGATAAAAAGATTGGGTATTTATGCATAATGTTAGCAACATTTGCACAAAACTGCCCATCTGTGCATAAAAAGATGTTTTGGGGTTCATATGTGTACTGGAATATATACTTGAACCCAAATACTGTTGTAATAAATTTCAATTTTTGAAATCCTACCCCTCACTACAGAGTCACAAGGAGTCTGTTTCTCAGAGCCCACCTAATTCACCATCCTTTTACAGGCATAGGAAACATATACCACAGCTTAATCAAATAAATATTCCCCCTCCTTCTTTGGAGACAGCTGGGACAGCAACATGGGTCTTTTACAGATACGTACCCAGAAACAGACAGTTCCTCATCCTGGCATGTATTTATACTTAATTTAAAACTCAGATAGGATTACAGTGTCTGTTTCTGGGAGAAGATATCTAAGGCATACAGTGCTTTTTGTGGCTCAAACTTTAGCCTTCAAAACATCTTGTGTGAATCGTTGAGCATGGGGCTAATGGCTGGGAATACTTTTGACTTGCTAACAAGCAGTTAATCTGTCATGTACAATATCCCACTGACCTAACTGCCTTAGCCAGACATCTGCAAATGTTGGGTTTGATACCCAAGTCCTTTTAAAATCCATCATTTACATGAAGTAATATTATTTGTGCTGATGAATTTTTGCATTGTCTAAATACTGCAACAGGCAATTTTTCTCCTAACTGTATCACTTTTAGTGTCATCTACTCTGTTTTTATCTACTTAAAGGATAGAGGCAATCAGAAATTTCAAATTAATTAAAATACCTCAGATTCATATAATGAATATATTGCTTTTAAAATAATATATATTTACTTCAGCTTCACCTTGGAGATATTTTAATTCTCTATGATCAAAGAAAAAAAAGAGAAAAAAAACCAAAACCACAGCAGGAATCTTGCTGCTGAAAATGTAGACAAGAATTTTTTCATTGTAATCATACATAAAGGTAGAAAATTATTTAAACATATTGTCTTCTAAAGCTCAGCTATGTCTCTTCTAGACAGCTCTGCCAAAATCTTATTTTTTCATTATAACCGCTTTCCAAGGTTTTGACCTCAGCTAAAACTTTGCCTTGTAACTTTTGGTGTATTAACTCAGATTCAGTCTATGTGAGCTAATATTCAAAGAACAACTGCAACATAAAAGTATCACTTCTGTGCTGTAAATCATGTTTTTTTCACACTCCAGAAATCTTTGGACACTGTCTCTGTGACTACTTCAATGCATGTTATGTTATTATACCTCTGGCAGGTACTTAGCACATCCTTATTTGAAGCCACACTGTCTTAATTATCTCATAGGCTCAAATGTTTCATGCTCCTTTGCAGACACGGCTGTAATTGGACTGCAGGCACATAGCTGAAACCCAATAAAGAATCCTCTTTGGGTGCTACCTAGGATGTTCTATTATACTATACGGATTCTTTTTTCATGGTCTCTTTATTTTAGGCTTTTCTGAACAAGTAAAAGCCTAACAAGTAACAAGTGGAAAGAAAACCCTCTGCTGGTTTAATTTCAATCTCAAATGAACTCAGGGCAAATTTTCACAAATGCAAGCATATTAGGTTATTAAATACTTTTGACGTATTTTGTATTTTGCCGAAATTCAATCAGATGAACTGTGCATGCTTTGAAAGGTTACAAAAACAGTCTCATATATATGCAAGTGCAGGATGCTAGCATCTACATTTATTTAAGGTGCTTTTTGCATAATTTCTCTCCCCCCTCCCCAAATATCCTGGAGTTTGTCCTTTTAATTTCTTTAGTATTATATAATATGTACCCTGTTTACCTACAGTTGCTCCAGAAATGGTTTATTACTAGATATGGGACAACATCTGCTAAACAGGATATAAAGAACACAAATTGTCACTCTCTTCAGCTAGATATTGGATATATTTGGACTTTTACAAAGTATAGTTTGTGAAAAATACATCTAATTCTACTGTTTCCAGCATGAAAGCTCTTAATGCTTATCTGTTTTTTCTCCACAAGCTCCCTTGCTGTCAACTACATAGCATTGTCCTCTAGAAGAGAAGTTAATGAAACCAATGAGAATGTCTATTACTTGAAAGGATACTGCACAAGATATTCACACAAGTGGATAACCACAGGGGAAGAAAACCTGCACTTGTATTTTTTAAAATCCAACCCAGCAGGCATGGCATATTATTGAAATTGCTTTCTTTCTTTCTTTCTTTTTCTCACTCTCTCTTTCTGAACTATTCAATTTTCCTACATCATGCTCATCCTTCCTATAGCCCATCTTAAAGAAGATATAAACTCATGAAAGAAATTATGGCAAGCTACAAGCCTTTAATTTGTAAAATTGGCAGGACTGCATTACAGATAGTATAAGTATTTTCTTGTCCATGAAGCTTCCTACCCAGGGGAAAAACACCTTAAATAACCATCTCAACACCCTTGTCATGTACTCTCCTGTCATAAGATTCAATGTAGCTTTTGTAAATGTAAATGTTCTTGATTAAATAATGTATAATAAGATGCTGAAGTCAACAACACCTACAACAGTACCAGTGTGCTGTGTTCCCTGCAGAATTACTAGTCGTACTACAATACTACAGGAGAACAATTTTGGTTAAAAAAAAAGAAGGTTTCAAAAATGTGTTTTAGGGCATTTACAAAACTGCAGTCACTATGATGAAGCACTGCTAATTCTGTTTCTAGGGCCATGAATACAAAACATCCAACTGAAAAACATCTTGTGTTGGTATGTTACTGTCTTGTCCCCCTTACCTCTCTCCGACCTGCTCATTTACCTTTTCTCCAATCCCATCATCAGCTGGGCACACTGCAGACAAACTTAAGATTTCTCTGCCTCTACTTCATGCTTATGTGGCATGAACTGCCTCTTATTCAAATGTTTCTGTGATGGTCCACAAAGGCAAGAGGTTTTCCAGTGGGAGAGAAATAAAATTTAATGTATTTTCTATTCATTCAGGGCAGCCTTGATCCCCTAAGCTTAGGGAAGCCCTAAGGCTATGTCAATACCAACAAGTGGCTTCAGGGTTGGTGTCATCAGCAGAATTTTGGGTTCTTTGATTATGGGGGAACTTTTTCAGCACCTGGCCTGTTGGAACCGCATGGGCTTCATTTCTCTGAACAGGGCAGTAGGTTTTTAGCTTATGAACTGGAAGAAGTAATTGAGAGGGCTTTAAACTAGAT
>WAAE01023790.1:0-12824 GCA_013400495.1 Nicator chloris
CCCCGGCCCCGCCGCAGCTCGCCAGCCACGGCTGGCGCCTGCCGCTCCACCACTCATAGAGTGCCACGGTCCCACCGCCCAGCCCCGGGCGGGTGGACCCACTCCCAAGACAGCGTCCGAGACAGAGACAAGGCGGACATATGCAAATAAGAAAAACCTGCAGCATCATGGGACCGATTTGAGCAAAGAAAACCCCTCCGACAGCAAACCAACACCCAATTGGGAGACCTGATCGGTGCCCCTGGTTGGGGAAGGCATGGACGCCTCTCCTAGTACTAGTGTAGGTTTTTTGCCTGGTCAACCTGACTTGCAGGGAACCGAGCGAGTGTGGACCCTGGCCAAAAAACCCCCACTCCTTTGGCACTTGCTTGAAGACAGAGAACACTGCTGCATTGCACCCTAGTAGTGTACTCACACACCTCCTTCTCCCCGAGTGGCCAGTGGAATCTACAGCAGTGTGGGCGCGTCCTGTCAGGCTCCATACCCAGCTGATCTCTTTAATTGAGAGCTGAATATTAGTAAAGGCACTTACCCTGTTCATTTCTTCAGAGGCCAATTTTTAGATATTGACATATTGTTTAACCACTGAGGAAGCTGGATGCAACTTCGTGAATATAGATAAAAAGCTTAAACTGTGTCTGAGCTGGCCCTTCTTCCTTCCAGCCTCAGAAGATGTAAGCCAGCCTGGCTCCCTGCTTGCCGCAGGCACCGGGCAGGGGGAGGGGAAAAGAGAGAGAGAGAGAGAGAGAGAGAGAGAGAGAGAGAGAGAGAGAGAGAGAGCGCGAGAGCCCCGTCCCAGTTGGATCGGGCTGGAGTGGCTGCTAAACATCCTGCTGCTAAAACCGCAACCCGGGAGGCCTCGCTGGGCCTGCCCGGGCCCCAGCAGCTGCCAGCGCCGCTAGCCAGGGCTGAGGGAGATGTTCCCCAGGGCCCCAGGAGCAGCTCCAAACCCAGGTGCACCCTATGAGACCGGGGCGGGGGAGGGGGGAGCCCAGCCACATGAGAGATCCTAGCCACCATTCCTGAGTCCCCCTCATCCCCATGGCTTTAAAATCCTAGCAGCTGCTGCCTGGCAGAGATCATGTGACCACCACAGGCCCTGGGCAAGATAATAACTCTTTCCTTGACAGATGAAACTTCCAAAAATACTAATCCTTCTGAGGAAAGGAAAGAGACAGAGTGAAACGTGGAGAGACACAGCGGGAGACAGAAGTCAGTGAAGAGAGGGTAAAGGTCCTAAGTTGGAAGGAGGTTGAGGAGTTAGTTTGGGCTGGACTTTTCTTGTGAGGCCATGGAGAATGGAGTAAATATCCCTGTAATGTATAGAATGTATACAGGGCGATACAGATTTCTAGTCATAGCTGTGGACTGATATAGCTGAGATCTAATGGAGAACACTGAACAGAGGAAGATAAAGTGACATGAAGACCTTTGCTCCTAGGGAAAAAGGAGACCTCTATTTCTTGAGATGAAGATAATTTTGGAAATGATGAAGAGAATCTTCATGCTAGAACAGTCATCCTTAAATGGTACCCTAAAAAAAGCTGATATGCCCATGAGTGTAGTTGTGGGAAAAACTCCTAAATGGGAGGGACTTCACGGTTTGCAGAATCTCCGGGCAGCTGGCGATTCATGACATGAGAACCACCAGAGGACTATTCTTTTCTTTTGGCAAGGTCTAGTCTTCATGGGAGTTTTAAGAGAGGCTCCTCTCCCTAAGAACTGATGAAAGACTATTTTAAAATGGTGCAACTGACCGAAAATCACAGGGTTTGTCTGTTTATGTTGTCAGTGGGAAAGTGAACAGTTGTGGGGAAAGAAGTATTTTGAAGGTTTCAGTTGGATTCTCATTCTCTTCTTTTAGTGTTTGTTAACAAACCTACCTTTATACCTTTTAAGTTTGAGCCTGCTTTGCTTTTCTCCTAATCCTATTTCACAGTAGGAAAACTGGTAGACACTCAAACCACTACAATTTGTGCATTGGCTGGGAAACAGAAATTAGTGAATGTGAAACCACCACAACTTTGGTGTTTCCGCCTGGTTTCAAACTTAAAACCATCACACAAACAAACAAAAACCCCAAACGAACAAAGCAACAACCACAAACAACAAACCCGTTATTTTGTTCTCTGTCCTTTCATAATTTTTTGCTACACAAAACAATATATTCTGTACTTAAAACCTGTGCATGTCTGGGCAAAGAGGAAATTACTTTCATTGCACAAAGGCATATTTTTATTATTTTACCTCCTTTCTCTTGTATTTCTTCTGATAGTTCCCATTTTTTTCTCCCATGAATAACTGCAAAAGAATCAGGAAAAGAATTAATTTCCTCAGCATCTGTGTTAGCTTCTCCTCAACTCATTAATTGCACCAAACGTTCCCACATCTCCCTTCATCCTGAGCCTAACAAGCCCTTCCCCACCCTCTCAATTGTCAGTGGTCCCCAAAGAGCAAATGCACAGGGACGGAAGCTGCTCTCAGTCATGCCATGTTGATGCAGAGCAAGCCTTGCACATATAATACAAGAATTCAAATGTAATTTTTATGTAGTTGAGATCAAAATTTGGTCCTCCCTGTTGGAGAGTGTATTCCAGGCTTGGAACTTGTCCTTAGAAATCATCCCTTTTAAGATCTGCAGGAAAATTAGGTATTGTGCCTAGTAGTCTCTAAGATGTCTGAAATTTTGAGCTGTGCAGATAAAAAATTTACAGTGCATTTTCCTATTCTGCTCTGCATGTTTTCCCCCCTCAAGATAGATGCATTTATATCTCCAAACCTATCAGACAATATCTGCTATTAGCCTTACCTGTATACTCTCTAACATGCACCGGGAAATATAAAGAAAGAATAAAAGCCCTTGACAATAGTGTACTTGGTTCTCTGCAAATCCCTGTGGGTGTATACCATGCAGTAAGTCAAAAATAATTAATAGGGTCAGCTCCAAGAGATGTCAGGTTCATTGAAGCATGCATGTTTCTTTGAAAGGGAAACAACGCTGACATATTTTTAAACTTTAGGGTAAACTAAATGTTGTCTCTAAAGGCTGGCACTTCCACAGCAGTCCTGTAACTTCTCCCCATCACTGCCTGTGTTTACTCTCAGTTATATTGCTGGAATGCTTTGCTTCTTTCAAGGATGTGGAAATTTAAGGGTAGAATTGAGTGAAAAATCTGGTAGGCATCTTATCACATAGTTTTGTTATTAATCTAGACATACGAAAGTAATGGTCAAGCTCATCCCTTGCTCATTTCTCCACTGCACAAAGAGCTTATTTCCACCAGGAATATGCATTCACAATTCAAACCCAATGAATGCACTAGATTTGAAACTCGTATCAAAATTTGGTGAAGTACTTGGTGGTTTTCTACCTGAACTCATCAAAATCAAATACCAATGAGTTTCAAAGGAGGAAAGTCAATGCTTTTAGCAAATTTCATTATGCAGGAAGCCGTAACAAGCACTTCTGTTTGTCACCCAATTCCACATACATTTAGCAACTTTGATTTTAAACTAAATTCATTAACATTTGCTTTTCTAGACACAAAGAACACCAATATTTGCAAGCTGAAATTTCAGTCACTGAGAAAGAAAGGAAATCATCCTATGCAAATACAACCTAACAGCATGCTCTGCTCAAGAATCTCTCCTTCCCAACACGGAAAACATTTCCCTTAGAATATAAATTTATCCCAGAATCACCCATAATAATTTTTTCGTTGATCTGGAATTTAAAATAAATCCTGGTGGGCTGTTGAATTCTTTTCTTCAGTCACAGTGAGTGCTGCCAGCCGAAGTCCTTCCATATCCTTTTTTTTTTTTTTTTTTGCCAGGCTCAGTTCATTGGTAAACACTGATTTTAACAAGCAAAGAGGAGCTTCAGTTCATTGTTTTGAGAGTCACAGGCAGAGCTCTGCCTTCTCAGGGACACTTTGGAGGCTCGGGAGGAAGGCAGCAATCATTAGGAAGAGGACTGGCAGTTCCAATGGCAGTTCTCTGGTGGCAGTGACAAGTGACCTCTGCCAAGGCAGGGTCACTGCCATGAGAGAGGCTGCGCAGCAAGAAGGGAAGGAATGAAGCAAAAGAGAGCAGCAGCCTAATGCAGTATAATTTAAAAGCTGACCCTGTACATTAAGGCTAATGAAACTAAACAACTGTAATCCTGCAAAGAAAATGAACACTATTGAGAATGAAGCTACAGTACTTGAAACCCAATTAACTGTTATATCTCCCCAGAGATTTGGATCACGTTCTTCTTCCTTTCATTAACTGAAATTTGTTTTTTCTTTGATTAAAGTTTATATTAAAAAACTCAAACAGACAGAGTGATAATCAAAGGTATGTATCATCTTACACCCACTCTGCATTATTAAAATCTCTCATTTAAATGATTTGCATGATATTTCACCAACAGTAGACTCACTTAGAAATAACCAGTCTGCCAATTAGGAAAATTCTCCTTAAGGCAGTTTCTCAGCTTAGAGAGAGATTCCTGGCCGTGATAGCAAAGGCAGTTTTCCCGATACAGTGAGAGAGAGTGTCCCAGCCGATAGCAAAGGCAGTCTCCTAACACAGAGAGAGATTCCCAGCCGCGGGGCAAAGGCAGTTTCCTAGCACAGACTCCTGCTCCCATGCAGCATTCTCAGCGGCAGCGGTCGCAGCAGCAAGAGCTGCTGCAGTAGCAGTGACAGAATCTTGATAGCAACCCCAGCAGCAATACCTCGCAAAGTCCCGGCTGCAGCTCCCTGCAGCGCCCCATTCTCTCTTGTCCAGGTGGTGTTAGGGTGGATCAATTGTTCGAGAAATCGATCAATCGATGCCATTGCTCACAAAACTTTCATCCTCAAATCCACAGCTTTTATAGTACCATGCTAGGCATATTTCTGCCTTCTACTGTAGTTTGACACATTTAACACCAAGAACCTGATGAGTTTCCAAGAATATTCAAATTCAAAGCAGGTGAATCTGAAATCTGAAACTTTTTGTTAGTGATACAATTATTTCATCTTTTAATCTGTTCATGATACATTCTAGGTAAATTCTCAGTAGTGAAATAAAAATAGCAACCTTAAGAGTTTTCTTTCTACCTTATTTATTAAAAAAGAAAAAAAATCTATCACTTAGCTTCTGGGTTTGATTTTGATGTTTTATTCAGTTGAAGAAAGCCAGAATTAGACCCCTGGGTATTTCAAAAAGGAGAAGTGCTATCATATTCAGTGGGCATAAAAGAAATGTAATATACAGAGGAGTACCTCAGAACACAGACAAGGACAGACATTTATTTCAGGCTCCTTTGATGCACTCAGTAAAGGTATCAAATCTCAAGTAAATCCTGTGGATTCTGGAAGTGTGAATTTGTATTTTACACGAGATTTCCAGACCAAAGACTAAAGGCATTAAAGAAAATGGGATCAATATTTCTCAGCCTACATTCATTCTCCTCCCCAAAGCTCAGAGCCTGCTCCCCTTTCCCTGCAGTCATCCTGTCACTTTTCTGGCTGCAGAAGAAAAAGGGAAAGCCTCAGCTTGAAATAGGACAGGCAAGATTTTCCTATTCTCACTCTCTAAAAAGTGCAGAATTGCACCATTGACATGAAAACTGTAATAATTTTGAAGGTGGGCAAAAAATACAGGGAGTAGGGAGAAAATTAGCACATGCTTTGCTTGGAGTGCAAAGCTATGGGAGGATGGAAAGTTGCTTTCCATAGAACTCCCTGTGCTTCAGTCAGGTTTTTTGGACTTACCTTTCTCATCTTTAACTTCAGCAACACACACCCAAATTAGATAAATTGGCTGGGATTGCTACTATAAAACTAGAGCCAAAGGTTGCTTATATGAATGTACACTACTCACATGTGGAAATCAGAGCTATTGACAAAAGCATGTTCAATGTCCAGAACTTGTACTGAGGTAAATTTCCATTCAAAAACATCAAGCTAAAGCATTCTCATTTAATAAAGATAAGCTGGTTGATTTGTAAGAAAATTCCAATAAAATTATTTTAGTAATTTCTTCCCCAAGCTTCTATCAACAAGATAACAGAAAAGACATGATTTCTCTTATTTTAAACAAGAAACAAAAAAGTACTTTAATTAGACTTATTTCTGTGCTGTTTTGTTTCATAAAATTAAGGACTATAATAATTCAAAAACCTAATAGCTTTTTTCGAAATTTTCTAGAGCTTACTTATTCATTGGTATTTTCAGTAAGCCAAGAGCTGAGTCTGTGTCCACCCTGGACACACTTCAATAATCAATAATATTTTTATATTATGTCAGTCTTGGTCCTTTAAGTAAAACAAGCTGAACTCTTCAAGTGCTGAGCACCAGGAGGTCAGAAATGTATCTTTGCTGATCCAAAGCTGGAATTTATTATCTCCTTTCCTGACAGCAAAATTGGCATAAGATATCTAAGGATCTGCTGTGAAATCTTGGTGATTTAACTCCATATCAAAATGATGGAGTACAAGTATATTTGCAGCCCAAGAGTGCAAGAGAAATCTGGAAGCTAATTTTGTATAAGATCACAACCTCCAAATTAAATAATAGATGTAGCCTGCCTGCTGCATCATCAAATTTTCATTAGGTTCTTTGCAGCTGTATGTCTTTGATCTCAGCTAAATAAATCATAGATGCGTTGTGGTTTTTTTGGTTGGATTATGTGCCATACTAAACTCACTTATGAAACAGAATGATGTGTTTGGATCTGCTTTGTTAAAAGTAGGGAAGAAGAACATAATTCCTCCTGAAACTTCACCTAGAGCACTAAACTACTTCAACATCTACCTTTATCCTCATACCTGTATGCAAAATCAGATAATTTTTTGTTTTGTTTTCTCCCCCTCTTTTTCAAACAGCAGTACCACATTTCAGCAACGGCTCTGCTGGAACTTGTGGAGAGAAGACAGAGGCTGAATTCAAGAGCTTCAAGGGCCCCTCATGAGCCAGGGTTTGAAAACTTTTTGCTGTTTGATGTATCTGAAATGCCTTTGTGCTTTATCGTACTGCTGTAGTCTCAGTTCCTGGGCTCATTTATACAAATTGAATCAACAGCACTGAAATGTAACAGATACTGAAGTTTCCAGCTCCCATAGCAAAGTGCTGCTCACAATCAGGGCAGTTTGGTTCTCCTTCAAAGATCAAATGTCAGGCCAAATCCTGAATTTCCAGGCATGGACACCGCATATTTTACCTGAGGAGGAAATAAATTGGTTGACCGATTGATTTATTAATGACTTGCAGCAGGATTTGCATTTTGACCATCACAAGATTTCCAAGAACTGTGACTGCACATCCACACCCTTAACCTAGATCTGAATGAGATCAAAAGGAATTCTTCTGGGAGCTGCTGCTGGAGCTGGGAGCTTCACTGCTTCATGTTTCTGATGGCTGTTTATTTCTAGGCTCTGTTTTGCTCCTGATTAATATCAAACTAAAAAGCGACTTTCTAAAAAGCGACTTTCTATAAAGTGCCTATGAATGATTGCATTAGGTAGTTGTCATCTGCTGCTGGACTGCACCTCATGGCTTAGTAGAATAA
This sequence comes from Nicator chloris, assembly GCA_013400495.1. Classification (NCBI taxonomy): domain Eukaryota; kingdom Metazoa; phylum Chordata; class Aves; order Passeriformes; family Pycnonotidae; genus Nicator; species Nicator chloris. The sequence goes on from WAAE01023790.1 coordinate 7,540, forward strand.
TATAAATTGTTCTAAGGTCAGATTCTTCTTGCAAAAGTTGCTTGTTTTAACAGGAGCATACAAATTACTCTGTAAACCAACTGAAATTAATTATGTTTTACCAAAATTCATTAAGAGCATTGAAATTGGTAAGGCTTATAAATGAAATTTGTTAGCTACAGTTCCACTTTAAATGAGGCAATTATTTTAATTTTTGCATGTTCAATTGCTTTTAAAAAAATGCAGACAAAAAGCCACCCTGCAGCAGCTTGTATCTTCCATAATGTAAATAACTCCTAGGAGAGCGTGTCAAAAGGATTTTACATAGAAAACGTATCAATAACTAATAAAACTTTTAAATAATCAAATTATTACACATTTGTACTCTGAAAAGAACCTGTCATTTAAAACCAATGCCAACTCAATAACAAGAACTGTTAAACAATATATTCCCCATATTATTTCCCACAGAGAGAAAGTTTCAGGAAACGCTTTGTAACTCAAAAACAGTAAATTTCTTTCTCTCTTTCTTGAATAGAATGGACATCTGCTGCATTTTATTTCGCTATTACTCTACACTCCTCACAACGAGTTTGCTCTCCCACAATGTAATGAAGGATGTTTTCTAAAAACAACTTTGCAAACTGTGAGCAAAGTGCATTGATGAGAAAGTCGAGCTTCCATGGATCTCAATTTCCTGGCATTTGGTGAAACAAGTTTCTTAGTACAGAAAATAGAATTTTTCTTATCATTGGAGGATGGCATCGGCTCAGGATATATTTGAATTGTCACAGAGCACTTCTGCTTTGCTGCTTTAACCCTGATGTCCTCCCTAAGCCAACATGCCCAGGGGTTGGACACAGCAGATCCTGTCCATGCACAGCACCCAAGGACAGGCTGGATTTGTATCGAGACTCTCAGATATTTATCTGTTTCTTTAGAGCATTCTCCTCCCTAAGCTGTGTAGATTTGATATCAAGTGTTTAGACATAGACCATTTGTACAATTTAACCTTCAGTATTTATACAACTATAAAGGGAATAGGGTATATTTTTTATGTCCCAGAGTACTTCATAAAAGGAATAAAAAATCAAAGAGTGGATAAACAAGCTTTCAGAAAAACTGTATACCCTGCTCTTATGTTGCTGCATAATGGCGTGTAAAATGTACTCCAATTATTTGGTAACAGGGCACAGAGTTAGCACAAAAGCAGGAATATTAATGACATAAATTCTCCATATCACTAGCCTTGAAACCTTCATATGCCAAGCACAAGTTTAATGTTCTCCCTAAACTGTTTTTGTTTTCTTATTCTTTTCCTCTTTAAAACAAAGCATTTTGTATAGCAGAATATTTTGATTATTATTCCTGTGGCAAAAAGCATGTCTTGAGGCATGTTAAGTCACCCTAGTACTCTGGATTCATTTTTGGCTCAACATTTTACTCATCATCTCTTTCTTCCTCACTTGTTACTTTTAAAACTACTAAAGCACAGGGTACAGTTTAAAAATGTGTAACTCAATATATTACTTTCTTTGCCACATCAAGGACATATTTTCTAAAGTAAATAACCATGACTGGATAAGAAACTATGCTATGTATTTTAAAACACTTTGTGTTTTATTTCACGTTTTGTTACGCTTTTTGAAACTACCTAATGGCTGTAAAAATGTACATTTCCTTAGGTTTTTGGGGTTTTTTCCAGCTTGATACTATTGCAATAAGTTAGCTGAGACTCCATTTTCTTCATGCAGGAAAAGCCAATTCTTTATTTCCACAACTCGTTTTTTTTAGTTTTTACAGACCTTGTATGCAACTTTAATTGGTTAATAACTTTCTTGCCAATTACTCTATTGGTTAGTAAAAGGTATTCTACTTGTGCATCAAATCTATCTATTCTTGGATTGTTTACATATTTACTGATTCTCAAGGGACAAATCCCTTGTTATTACAGGTGCATTTGTTTTTCAACCCAGGAATAGGTTGTTACGCTAATGAATTTTCATACCAAAATTGTTTTCACATGGGAACTTGCAAATTACTTAGAAGAAGTGACAGGCTAACTTTGGCAATTTAGCAGAGCAGGCTTGATTTTATGAGGCATTTCTTTTGTAATTCTTTTACCTGTCACGACAGATACAGTCTCTCTACAGCACTCTCTAGGTAAGCACAAAGGAGCACATTATTAGAAACAATCCCAAGTTTCTGAGGACAGTCATCTGAAAATATGTTTGAAATTATACAGGGGTCCAACTTAAGCCATTTTAGAAGATTCTGATTTACAGAGAACTTGGCTGTTTCTGAAATGTCTTTCAAGACATCAAGTTAGCCCTGTAAAAGGACCAGTCAGCCCTAAAATTATAGGTCATCAGGAATTAAATGCATAACAAATTTTAATAGGAGCTCAGAATAATACCAAAATTTATCTATTCAAGAGAGACTGCCATGGGCTCCCTGCTTAATTTTCTATGGAGGTGGTCCAGCTGAGATAAACCCCAACTCTGTCAACAACAGAACTGCCACTGCATGAAGAGAGTTTTGATAGAAGCAGAGGGACTGAGACCTTTTTTCCTGCCTGGAGAAAGACACAGGCTGCACAGAAGTGTTCCCAGGCTGCATGAACAGGAGAGCCAGGGAGCAGCTGGACCAGCACAGCCTGGCAGTGCGATTTGGGACAAGTGACAGCACACACAGGGCCACTGGAGACCTTGAGAAGCATCCCCAGCACTGCTGCAGGAGCCTGGCAGGTCAGCACGCTCTGCTTCTCACAGGCACGGCTGAGTTGCTGTGCTCACAGAGCTCCAGCAAACACCACTTCAGAGCCCGATGCTGCTCAGGGCACCCCTGGCTGCCTGGGAAGAGGGAACAAACCCATTAGCCCACATCCAGGGGACAGCCTGGAGATAAACACGCTGATATGCTCTCAGGGACATCTTGAATTTCCCTGCTCCAGCCTCTGACCAACTGGCAGCACACACAAAATCAGACACACACACACACGCGCAGAGAAGAAGCAACAACTTGCTGCTACTCCTTTTCTAGATGGAAAGCAGACACATGAGAGGACATGGTGACTTCATTCTGTACAGCCTTTTTCAGGGGCTGACTTACAAACAAAGCAACAACATTTGCTAAAAATTAGTTTGTGAGCTACTCATTAATCCCTGAATAGGACTGGACAGCTTCTGTCTGTCCAGCTATTATTGACCACACACACTCAAAAACGAAAGCAGTTCACACAGAGAAGTCAAAGTATGAAATTAATAAAGAATTTCAAAGCTTGTTTCAATTGCAACTTCTTTGAATAAAAGAGTTGGTTTCTAATTAGGTCACAGTGAAATAGTCATTTCCTGGAATCCTAGCATTTAGGAGACAAAAATCTCTTTTCATTATGTATATTTTCTGAGCACCTTAGACATGTTCTTCAAGGCCGTCTGAGTCAACCAATTTAATCAACACTAAAAAAAGCCACTCACAGTTCAGGTCTCAGTCCTACCCTGAAAACCAAATAATGTCCATTATACCAGGAGTGCCTAACTGGGAATGGGATGAAATCATGGCTTATTAATTGAGAAAGGAGAAGACAGATATGGACAAGGGAAAAAAAAAGTATATTCAAAACAGAGATATAAGATAAAAAGAATAATTTACCTCTTGTTTTAGTCTTGTGTGTTCTTCAATGAAAAGATCTTTTATGAAACAGATGGAGTTAACCGAACAAAGAGCTAAACATATAAAAAGTGTAATTTTTCTGATAAAGTATAAGATTATCTGATGCTTGCATGTGCATTCTGTATGAGCTGCAAGGCAAAAGCATGCTCCTACAGCTGATAGCAGCCAATTTTCTCATTAAATCTAAGAGAAAATTATTTCATGTTTTAACTCCTTAAGACCCTCAGTAATTCTTGGGTCATACATTTCCAAAGTAGGGCATGAAAATAACATGGCTCAAACCATTGGAAGAAAAGCTTCTGAGGATGCCTAAAATAGGCACTTCAGTTGTGAAAATGAAAGGAGGACAGGTATTAAATAAACAATGCACAGAAGGCAGGAGCACACAGGCCATGTTCAGGATGACGCAAGGAGGCCAGAAAGGAAAGAATGCCACAAAAGTTTTAAAAAGAAGAATTAACCACAATAGCTACATGTTTGTTTTTACTTCTGAGTGTTTCACAAATGTGAGGACTTTGAAGCATAAATAGAATTACTGATTACAGGATGTGTATTGTTTTACTCTAGCTATTGGATTATGAATTTGTCACACTTTACAACTGAGAGGAACATGTGCCTATAGATGTAAAGAGTCTATGAATTACACTTTGTGCCTTCCTCCCCAAATGAAGCACCAAAAATGTAAAAATTTCTCATTTTGGAGAAGGCTGGATTAGAGAATTTGAGGAAAGATTGCAGCAATTTCAGGAGACCGGAACAGAGCAAAATTCCCACGTCACAGGCGAGCAGGGTACCTCCTAGAGGCCTCTGGCAGGAGTGGCAGATATTTGGTACCTCACAGAGATGGATGCACTGCGAGGCTTTTACAGCAACAAGCAGAACTTTATGATAGTCTTTTTTTCAGCAATGTGACAGATAATGCCCATGAGGGCCATATTTCAGTTTCCTTGTAATCCAGCTGAACAATAGCACTTAAGTTAATTCATGCAACTGCCATGCCCAGAGAGGAGATGTCACAACAATATGGAAATTTAAAGTGTGATTGCTGGAAAGAACAGTTAACAATAATGTTCTAAAAATAATATCAGGCGTTTTTAATTGTACTCTCAGCTAGGAAAAGCTAACAGAGACACAATAATTTAGTCTCTAACATCATCCTTCCCCAAGGACTCCTATGAATTATCTGTCTCATTCTGGAAAGGCTAATTCTCCTATTGGGACCTCACACTACACGGATGGACAAACTTGGCAGATGACTTGGATCACCCTCAGAAGCATTCAAACTTAACCAGGAAAATAATTTTTTGCAGATTACACCTCTTGCACCTTTGCTGTCACAGACTAGGATTGGGTTTATTTTCCCAAGTCCTCTATAAAAGAGAGGATAGAGGCTAAGAAGATAGGGAAGAAGATAGGAGAATTCACCTTCCTATAGATAAGGAAGGTTCACCCTTATAAAATGTGCCTTTTGGGGCACAGAATTTGAAGGAGTTCCCACAGGCCATCCATAAAGGCAGAAGAGAGATAAGCACAGGTTGCTGGAACCCAGCACCAGCACTGAGTATTCCCATTAGTAGGGATTAAGGTGATCAGTGATCAAAGTTCCATTAGTGAAGTCAGGGGCTATTCTTTAT
>WAAE01023792.1:0-32458 GCA_013400495.1 Nicator chloris
TTTTTATATTTTTCTTTATGCTTTCTGCCCTCAATTTTCCTGGATGAGTGCAGCTTTAATGTGTCTAGTGGATGTAGTTAGTAATGTAATTGATAGAGTTATTACTTCTGGTTGTCTTTTCTGTCCTTTATTTTAACAGTCGACATTAAATTCTTAGGAGAATATGATGATTTCTAGTTTTTGACACATAAGAGGTGTAATTCTTCATTTCTCCTTATTGGATGCAACTGTAGAAATGATATGCAGGTGTTTTGAGTACGTGTAGTGCTTGTGTCTCTACAACAAAATGTTTAAGGATTTTCATACATACCAGTGAAAGGTAGTCTGATCTAGATCAGGTCTATTATTACATAACTATTAAAATACTGTCTTTTTTTGTGCCTAAAAAGCAGCTTTAGGAATTTTAACACATGTGACCTTTGCAGCTGCTTAAACATGTTCTTGTTAGTAGTAATAGCTTCTTGCAAGGGGAAAACAGGAGGATGGTGTATTCTGAGGTGATAGCTGTCATTTCCTCGGGGAGCACTTTCAAGTTTCCTTTCTGACAAGGTATTCTCCCAGTACTGTATAGGTTCTAGAAACCTACTTTGGAGAATATTGAAACAAAAACCCCTAAAATACCAACGGGCTAACAATAACATTGTTTCTGCTGCTGGAAAGAAAACAGATGCCAAGAGCTGTTGGAAGTTTATTAAGTTTAATTTATATGCTCTTATTAGAGTTAACTTAGACTTCGCTATTCTTGCTAGTTTTTGTCTTGAATTTGTTAAAAATTTTTTTATCTGAAATGTACTGTCTGCTGGGAAGAGATTGCCTTTGGAGTGGGTGGAGACTTCTGTTTTTCTGACCAAATGCATCTTCACAGAAGTGGCCATACTTGCCTTTTTGACAAGGCTAGGTGACAACCAGGTTGACTGTCAAGACTGCTGTTGGTGTAATGTAAATGAATTCCATAAGTAATTTTATTATGTGTTGTGTAAATGACTAATCTGTAAGAAGTTTTGATGCTTTTCTAATTAGCTTTTCACATAGACATATTCTGAGTGAGTTTTTGTCAAGTGTGGTGAACTGAATAGGCTGAACAGAACCATTATTTAATCTTTGGGCTGAATTAGTTTGAGTCAGTTTGGGAGACGTTGCTGTCTTGGAAAGAAAGAACTTAAATTAAAAATACTAAGTCTGGAACTTGCTATGTCTAGCATGCGGTGTGAATTGAGAGGAGTGGATTTGTCAGCTGAAAGAATTGCTGAGAACCTGACATCACTGTACATATTTCAGGGGTTTCAGTCCTACTTGGCCTCTTTCTAGCTTGGTTGCCTGGAGTAGGGTCCTGCTTGTAGCTGTGGTGCATTAGCAGCACCCAAATCATATATTTCAATTTTGTGTAATCTGAAAAAAATCCAGATGGTGATCCAAGAGCATTTTGTGATGCAAGCAGAACTGTAGTAAGAGCAAGTGACTGGAGGTTTCCGGGAGTACATTCCTAATCTGAACAGAAATGCCAAAATAAACCCTAAATAATTCTAGGCCATTTTTTTTTTTTGGAAAAGTATTTTAATGGGATGCTGTCAGAAATTGAAGTAGATCTTTGTAGACCGATGGGTATTGGATCTGCTCAACTCCAAATAATCTCTGCCCAGTGACTGCCGGAGTCTGCTTGCTTCTTTAAAACCCTTTTTAATGCTTCAATAATCTTTTCAGATGCATCTGCTTTGGGGCACTGCTGCTTGTATTCCAACAGTAAGAAATGCCCTCTTTTTTTTTTTTAGCTGTCTCTTAAACATCATTTGGGACAATGGGATCTAGCTTTAATGTAATTTATATGCAGATCAAGACTTGTTAGGAACATGAAGATTTATAGCTGAAACTGGCGTTACTTTGTTGATTTTTTTCTTTTGTTTTCATGACCAAACAATTTTTATTCTAGCCACATGATGAACTGTAGGCATTACTGATGGGGAAAGATCTCCAGGTGTTTGCAAATTTATGCAAGGGTCAGTTTCCTTGGGCATTTTGCAATACTTTATTGATCTGTACAAATAAGTAGTGTGAAAGTTAGATGATTAAATTATGGTTTTGATGTTTTTTCAGCTCTTGGCTTAAAGCTGCAGTGTGAAAGTTGAACATACTTTGGGAAAACAGCATTTAGTTCAGATTGTTGAGGTATTATGGGGGAGGAAAATTAAAACTTTCTGTTGCTTTTAAGCTTTTGCAAATGCTGTTTTCAAAAAATCTAAACTTGAGGTGGGACTGGGCAAGTAGTTTATGTATGTACCAAGTTAGTTTTTAGCTGTGGGGAGCAAGCACAGCATTGTCTGCTCCTGTGGACTTTGTTGGGGGTCAGGGCCTGTGCTGGGCAGGTACAAACAGAGCACATGGGCTCAGCCCTGACAGGGTTCGCATTTCAGACTGGAGAGCACTTGGAAGCAGTAAACAGACGAGACATCAAGGCGGTGAAACCATTTGTCAAGAGTGGGTGGCCCATCTAGTGAAATGTTTTCGTATTGTGCACACAGAAATGTTTGAAAGCAAACAACAAAATGACATACTGACAGCACGCAGTATATCCTAGCACATAAATACCTTGCTGCATCAGTCACCTTTGCTCACTGTATTTTCTTCTAAGTAGCATGTAACATAGCAGAGAATACTGAAGTATCACCTGTAGTTGATATCCCAAGCTTTTAAGTCTGAATAAAAAGTCTTGTTTTTTTCACTGGTGGTGAGCAGTATCTTCGTGATAACCTTACCTTCAAATCCAGGGCTGGTTAGTTCATTTGGGTGTCTTCCCTAGACGAAAAAGAGTAATTTTGAGCTTTTTAGCCGTCCTGAGGAGCACTGTGTGTCTTCTCAGAATATTCTGAAGCTACCTCTACCATTTGAACTGTTTTGTGGCTTATCCAGCTGTTCTTCTATTGTCTGCTCTGCTTTGTTCTCCAGTCCTGGAACGCCTGTACAGATCCTGTTTGCTTCTTTGTTCTTACACTGTTGCTACCATTCTTTTTAAATACTCTGCTTCCTACCTCTTTTTCCTCTTCTGGAAAAAGATGAGGAGAAAGTATTGTGCCACTTTGCTTTTTCCTTCAACAGTAAGCTGCCTTGCTTTGCTGAGAAGATCCTCTTCCTTTGGGGAGGTTCTCATTGAAATACATGGTTACAGTGTAAAGAGAATTTCATAAGCTAGCTTAATACCATGGCAACTGTAATAGCTGTATAACTGACAACATCTGCCCCATTTTGATTTTTGATGAGCAAATGAGCAAACAAAATACTGCTGTACTAGTTGGCATTCTAAGCCAAAAGCCGGTTGTAAGCCAGTCTACTTTTGCTTGATTAATGGAACCAGGTCTTGAAAAATTAAGTCTTGCTTCTCAAGAACTCACGTCTTCTAGAAAAGCTATTAGGAAAAAAAATTAAAAACCCACAATAATATTTGAATGTGAAAGAAATCATGTAAAAGAAAAGAACGTGACATAACTGAACTTCTGTGGTTTGCCATGTTTGACTGGCTATTTAATCTACTATTAAGCTTTAAGACATCAAGATAGCAGCTTTCGAAAGAGTTTGAAAGAGGGGTGAGGCTCAAATGCTGTAATGTTTCTAAAAGATACATCTGTGAGAGCAAGCTGTTAGCCGAAGGCCTCTCAACTTTTTTGAGGTCAACATAGCAGTTACAAGGAAGAACCCTAAAATCTGGATCTGATGGGAAAATGAAGTGGTGAACTCCTTCAGAACTCACTCAGGCAAGTTGAGTAGCCCTGCTTTTTGGTGGCTGAGGTGGGAGTGAGTGATCTTGCCTGTTCAGAACCCCATCCGATACTCTACCTGCTTGAAATTGAGACACTGCTCATTGATTTGTCTCAGCACAGTACTTAAAGACACTTATGCAAAATATTTAAATCATCTTTACATTTTGAGGTCAAATGTTTTGTGAATTTTGGAGGAGTTTTACCTCTCCAAGTGTTTGCCAGTTCCAGGGATAGAAAAACACATCCTTATAGCTTGCAACTGTAAGTCATGAATAATGTTTTTCAACAGTAGCTTTGTGGCATTGCTGTTTCAACATGTTAATTATGCATAAATAAATAGCATCAGCAGGGCTGCTAGTTAACCCTTTCAATTTTTAAAATAAACCTCAAATAATGCCTGTGACTATCTCAGTTTGTGTTTGGTATCAGGAACGTACTTTTGCTTTCTTCCCAACCCCCCCCAGCTGTTGTCAAAACAGGTTATGGCTAAATGCAAACATAACAGTGTTAGCAGAGGTCATGGGGTTGCATGACAGGTTCTTGTCCAGAATTACAGTGACATATTTATTCATGTGTAACATGGAAACAAGATTTTAATGTCTTCCTCGCATCTTTCTTTCTGGGCATGTCGTGTATATCTGAATGCCTGGTAGACTAATGAAATCTCTTGGTGATATCTTTGCAGGGAGTGCCTTACTTAGGGAACAGGTGTAGTCTGCAGTACAATTACAGCAGTCTCAGCTTTTGCTGCCTGCAGTCTGAATAAACTTTTCTTCATGCTTTATACTCTCATGCTGTCCTGAAAGATGTCCTGGTTTACTACAGTTCACTACATCAAAATCTTTTGGGAAAGAGTTGGAAATCTTGCCAAAACATGCTATATGCTCTAGGAGGTAAGAGAGGATAAGAAATCTAATAGCAGACAAAACCAAACATAAAACTTAAGTACAGGAGTTTTATTGCTCTTGCATGTGAACCAGAGTTAAAAGCCCATAGGGAGGAGAATCACATATGCTCAAAATATTGAAGGGGGGGAAGTAAATCCTTTACAGTGTTTTTAGTTGCAATCTTCAGAAGCTGTACGTGACAGATTGGTTTGTTGTCTTTGCTTGTGTTTACTTTTTCACATCTCCAATCACAGTGATATTTCAGCTATTGCTTCTAAAAGAAAGCTATAGAAGATAGTAAGTTTTCCCTTTAGAGCTCCTGTAGACCTTTAAGGATGACCTCTGAACTTGAAAGGAATTGTATGGAAGAATTTCTGCAGTTAGCACAGTCTTGAAAAATTTCCAACATTGTTTTGTCCCAGAGATGCAGCTAGTGACATACTAAAGTACAAAACCAAATATTCTTTCTGTAGAAAAAGCTTTTCTTATTAATTTCTTTTATGCTAATGTAGTGCTTTTCTGGAATGGGTTGGATGTTCTCACTATACGTTATTTCAGTGCATTATTTTAGGGAAACAAATGAGAGGAGAAATGCTACTTTAATTGTTTTTTGATACTAGCACGCATTTTAAATGTCACAATTCAGAGCTGAATATTTTTCTTTCAATTGTTTTCTAGCAATATAGGCAGCCAGTTTCCAGGCCAAGGTGTTCCTGCTGGATTTTCTGCGTATCCTGCATTCAGTCCCTTACAGATGATATGGTGGCAACAGATGTATGTACGTCAGTACTACATGCAATAGTAAGTCTGCATTATCTTGGTACTGAGCTACACTAGTGAAAAGAATATATTAAATGTTTTTTTCAGGATCAAAATGTCTGTGTTTATTTTGTCTAGCTCTGTTTTATACTTAGTTTTGTCCAGCAAATTATGAAATCCAGTCTTGGATCAAAATTAAATTAATGTCTTAGTAAATAAAAAATCTAAGGGAAAATGCAGTTTGTTTTGACATTATTACATCTGGAACTGTAGCGAAGAAGACAGGCTTAGTAATTATGCTGCATGTTTTTTGACAAACCAGGTTTATGTTTAAATTTTAGCCAAGCTGCTGTTTCAGCCCAAGTGACTTCCAGCAGTGAGCCAGCAAGATCTGCAGTTGCCCAGGCTGTAAATTCAGAACATGCTCCTGCAAATGCGCCTGCAGCAGTGCCAAATGTAGCTGTCCAGGAGAACAGGCCTGTAAACCAAAATGTTCAGATGAATGCACAGGGTGGCCCAGTAGTGAATGAAGAGGACTTCAACCGGGACTGGCTGGACTGGATGTACACATTCTCTAGAGCAGCAATTCTTCTGAGCATTGTATACTTCTATTCTTCTTTCAGTCGGTTTGTCATGGTAATGGGAGCCATGCTGCTGGTTTATTTGTGAGTACAACAGTTGACTATAGATGCAGATCTGAGATGTGGAGTGTGGTGCTCATGTTTATTCCATTTAAAGTTAAAAATTACCCACGTGCAAAATTTACACACTGCTCCTTTACAATAGGATGTGTCTGTTAAAAAAAAGTAAATTTAAACAAGTAGAGAAACTGATGTGAAGAAAGAAGTAATTGTCAAAATGTTTTTATAGTGAGTTGGATAGCTCTTATACCTGAAACACAATGTTCTTACATATTGGTGATAGTAATAGATCAGTATTGTTGAAATGTAGCATTTTGGGATGAAAATTTCGGAAGCGGGAGTGAGGGAAGGAAAGCTCATATATGTCAAGCATATACTTGCATAAACTTAAACTTACTGCTTGGATGTGAAATTGCAAAGCAAAACTCATGTATATTTCCAAAATAATTTAAGGACTGTGTGCAGTAATTTTTTTTAGGCAGAGTTAAGGTAGTGGTACTATAATGGTGGGTACTAGATCTGGTAGAATTACAGAGATGTAAAAATTTTCTAACTGCACATCGTAAAGACCTAGGCATATTCTGTGTTTAGTTGAGAAATACCAGTACTGTTGTCATCACTTCCTCTTGCATATGAAGATACCTTAATGATAAACAGCGGTAATGCTTGATGTTTTGGACTGATGTCATTCACTGAGAGTTTCCTTACATTGTAGTCTCAGTCCTAACTAGGACTGTTCTTCAATAAAGGTAGGGTAGTTGAAATCAGAGTATAGACACTTGGAAACATAGGAGAGGCTTATTTTATTTACAGTAGTGATGTGGTTCAAGCATTAGCTGCAGTTTAAATTCCTTTTTTTCCACAGAAAATTAAATTTAAACTAAGAAAATTAAGGCTGGCTTTGAAAACTTATTTAACTTCATTACTTAAAAATGGGGAGGAGACCCATAAAAAGTATTCTACATGTCGAATCACCTAATCATGGTACATTATTTGTCTTCTGGAACTGAGGGCTGTGAACAGCAAGACCTTAATGCAGACAGTAAAGAACAGCCATTCAGTCTAGAAGGATGAATTACAGAAAAATAGATGTAACTTCATTAATTTGAAATACTTACAGAATTTGCTGGAGTAGTTAGCTGTAGAAGAAAAATCTTTTTGTTCCTTTCAAAAGAGAGGTTTTCAACTGTTCCGCTTTCTTACATAGACACCAAGCTGGATGGTTTCCCTTTAGGCAAGAGGGAGGCCAACAACAGGCAGCCAATAATGCAGAAGTGAACCGTGATGGGCAACATGCAAATAATCCTGATCTTGAAGAGATGGTGAGTAAGGGCAGACATGTCTTTTGAGACTCCTAGGTATTATATTGTAAAGTATGCTGTAGTGCCTGGACAGAAAGTCAGCTTCTGTGGAATGGAGTTGGTTTATCCAGAAAGCTTTCAGCACTGTCCTCAGGTTGTGCCTGCTGCTTAAATTCTGTATTTCTCCAGTCTGACAATTACTGATTTTCTCTACTTCAATCATAGACTTTCTTCATGCTAGTTACTTCAGGAAGTTGTTCTGAGAGAAGTCACTTAATGTAGGAAGATACTGCTGGTTACCTTATGTCAGAATTCTGAAAAGAAGCAGTTGAATTGCTTCAATTTCTGTTTTTAAAGGAGCGACTTATGGATGATGGGATTGATGAAGACAGCGGAGAAGATGCAGGTGAAGATGGCAATATGGAGCAGCAGCCTGGATTCATGGCTTCTGCTTGGTCCTTTATCACAACCTTCTTCACATCACTGATCCCTGAAGGGCCTCCACAGGTTGGCAATTAAAGTGGAAAAGGAACTGTGTCAGGCAGCCTCAGTAGCCATACGTAGAAGTGGAGCAGATCCTAGAGAGTGTTCTAAATACAGTGCAATTTCTGAAAATTTATAATGTTTTCTTTTTGATCATGGTGTACAAAAATGTGTATTTTTCTCCTTTTGGCTTTCTCATGCATTGAATATTTTAAGCACAAGTGGACTACTAAATGCTTTCTTTAAGATTCTTCTTTTTCTGAAGAATAAAATGTAAAGATATTGGTCTTCCATGTTTTGTTTTAATTGGAAATGTGCGTTACACTGAGGCAAAGAGCTTGTACGTAATCTGCACCATTACCTCTTTAAAGAGCTGTTAAAAATATGAATGTTGACAGACCTTTCCAAATGCTCTTTATCTGAATAATGTATCTTGTGTTAGTTTGATGCAGGTTACGAATTCTTACATGGGATTTGGAACTTAAATAATTCCTGAGAGAATGCAGTAAACACAAGTGTTTCTTGTTAATGGCATGGTGTCTTAATGTCAGAAAATAGTAAGCTTCTTCATTTAAAAGGCTGAGAGTTTTTTCTTCAGACTCTACTGACATTCATTAAAGTTGGAGGTATTTGACAGCTCTTCAAAGACAATTGGCAGTGATGGGATAAACCTTAAATGTTTGATACGTACAGTACTTTTTAAGGAAAATATAGCTGCGCTGGGGCAAAATATGTACATTAGGTTTTTTAATAAAACTGTTATGGTAACTCTTTTGGATGTTTATATGCATATTTGAATGCAAATGGCTAAATTGTGCCTCATTAAAGATGAGGATATGATTAATTTGAGAATGTAATAAAGTTATCATGGTGGCATTACTGACGTTGACCAAAGTGATGTGTTTGTAGCAGCATCTATACAGTTACAAATATGATCTCAACAGCAGATTATCTGTATTCTTTAACTTCATTAACCTAATTAAAACTGAGAAAAAAGAAAATGGTACATGAGAGAGTAGCACAGTGCCATGTCAGGTTATTGGTTGCTTTCTTTAGCTTTTAATTATAGTCGAAAAGGTACATTTAGTTTTGTTCTTAATCTTGAAGTTATTGTGTGCTCTCTAACTTAAAAATGTCTGCAAAGATTGTTACACGACTACCAAAGGAAAGCCTATTTGACTTCCAAGTACAGGGCAAAGCTCTTGAATATTCTGAGTGATAAATAGGGATTTGTTTTTCACTTGCTTATGTTAAACTGCTATGCAGTGAAGTTTTAAACCCAAAGAAAACCTTTTAAGATTTTACAAGTTTGTCAGAAGAGAAATAGAAAGGTAAGTCTTAAAAGCATCAATTTTATTTGCTGTATAGGTAACAGTGATGAATAAGTCATGTTTAATTATGATGTCTTCTTCCTATTTTTACTATGGAAAGCTGCTCTCAGTTTAGGTTCTTTACTGCATATACATTAAATGTGTAGACCTTGTCCATGAGATGTTACCTTTTTGGTTTGGCAGATGGCTTTAACTTGACTAATATTTAAAAGCTGCTACAAAAACGTACATTTTTAAAGGAGTGTCACAAGTGAAGCCTTATTTCTGGAATACATTGAAGAAGTTTCATCTGTTTGACCTGTGTGTTCTCCCTCTCCCTTTTACCGAAGTTTTTTTTTTACCCTTTTTCTTTTTGTCCTTGTGTTAGCATACCTGTAAGCTGTGCAGCTATGACCTGCCAGTATCCAGCTATCAACAGCCATTTGTTGCTTCTTACCAATGTTGTTCAGGTTGGTTTGTTTTCCATGTGGTAGGACTGCTACTGTTGGTGGCAGCTCTCTGCTGTTAGCAGACTAGATTAAGAAAGCTGCTCTTATGCCTGTTAGTCGTGGTTTGGTTAAAAGGTGTAGAATTGTCACTGCTGGTTTGTATTCAGACAAAGATAAATTGGACAGGTTTCACAAGGCTGAAATAGGGCAATGGGAAATTCTGGCAGTTGGATGGATGTTGACAGGGATGTTCTGAGAGCTTTAACCACTTCAGCTTAACACAGAGCTGGAGTGATGTGTCACAGAGGTAACACTTCCATGAGATCATCTTAAGGTCATCAAATCTCCCAGCTTCCACAACTTACCAAGACACAAGCAAGGAAAAGCAAAATTATGGTTACTGAGGAAAGTGAGTGAGAAATAACAGTGAGGAAGCATTACCAAAGAGTTGGAGGCAAAGGAAAGCTACTGGCAGAAGCAAAAATAAGGTTGTGATCATGAGTAAATACAAAGCAAGCATGAAAACCAGAGGTAAGAAAGGTGCACTTTTTAGAAAAGGAAAGAACTTGTTGAAAATTAGATGACGTCGTTGTTGTATGTGTTTGATTTGGGTAAAGAATGGAACAGGATATGAAGTATAACAGGTGATGATGGGAGGGAAATCAAAACTCAAGAAAATAGTTGCTTTTTTTCTAGTACAACCTTGTAGAAAGTGTTCAATAGCATAAACCAAAACACATTTATGTATTACATGGTTCTAGGCAAAGCCAGATGCAGAACTGTAGTAAATCTGTGGCATGAAACCTAACAAAAGACACGAGGATTAAACCACCATTGGATGTGCCCCAATTGACGGGTACATCGCCCACTTTTACAACTTTCAATGTAGAAAAAGTGATTAAAATTCATTCTTTCCTTTACCTTTCAGGAAGACCTGAAATCACAGATGGGTTTATATTATTCTAAAAGTAGGTTAACAGTGAGTCTATGGCAGCATGTGCAATATCTTCATGGTGTGTTAATGTAAGAGACACTCATATCAGAAACAGACACAAGTGAAGCATATTCCATCCATAATACTTCTGCTGTGAAGACAGATTAGATCAGTAGTGCTGATGGAGCAGGTGTATGAAAAGAGCAACACACAGCTACTCCTTAGCATGATTTCTGGATATTGAGCTTTGAAAAACACTTCTGCAACTGCTGTGTATCCATAAGTACGCATGCATTGACTTCTAAAGCTCAGCTTATATTGAGTTTAGCAGTGCTACTGTTGGCTTAACAAGTTGTCCTGGTTTAACCCCATCGGGCAACTACGTACCATGTAGCTGCTTGTTCCCTTCCCCCTTTCTCCCCTCTCTCATGGAATGGAGAAGATAATCAGGAAAAAGAGTAAAACACATGGAGTGTGATAAGAACAGTGTAATAATTGGGATAAATTGAAATACAATTGTAATGCTAATAACTGTAGGAAAAAAGGTACAGAGGAAACCCAAGAAAAGTGAGGCACAATACAGTTGCTCACCACCTGCTGATGAATGACCAGCCTCTCCCTGAGCTGCACCTGATACCATTTGGGCTAGCTTCCACCAGTTTATATGGTGGGCTTGACAATCTGTGTTTGGAATATCCATTTGGCCAGTTTGGATCAGGTGTATTGGCCTTGTTCCCCCACAGCCTCTTGTGTGCCTGCTCCTGGCAGAGCATGGGAAACTGAGGAGACCTTGATTTAGGGTAAGCACTGCTCAACAACAACAGAAGCATCAGCATGTTGTCAGCATTGTTCTCACACTCAGTCCAAAACACAGCACTTAGTACTGGCTACTAAAAAGAAAATTAATTCTATCCCAGCTGAAACTAGGACACAACTGTAACATAAAGTCAAGCTGGAGAATTCTTGGGCACAAAATAGTGGACAAAACGATCTTTTTTTCTCCTGCTATGAGCTTGCTATCTCTTGCTCGTGCTACTGTTTGGTTGGGAGACCTTGAGAGGCAGATTTGTCTTTCCAGTTGTTCCCTGTTGCCCTTTAAATTCGGGTGACTCATAGAGAAGTTACCACCTGATGTTCCAGGAAAAATTTGCTTCAGCCTAAGACAACACTACCTTCTTACTATTGCTGCAGCAGAAGGAAGAAAACCCAAGCCATTGTTGGTGATGTTTGGAATCTTAATAGCTGATGCAAAATGACTGACATTTCCATCAGATGGTGCGATTAGTCATGTTTCTGCTGCTTGTTTCCCGTACATACTGAAAGTTTTCTAGTGTAATTCATACTTAGCAGCCTTTGCTGTTGACAGGAAGCAGTTCAGAATTTATCCCGATGACTGTGAACTCTAACCTATTTTTGGAAATATTTGGCTGGGCTGTTGTGGACCCAACTGCAGCCCAGCTGGGTGCACTCTTGTTAGTAAGGTTGGGGGCCTGCCTTTACTCTGGTGCCAGTCAGCTGCCAAAGCCTCCAGCGTGTGATGGGAAAGCTTTGATACTGCTGGCATTCAAGTTACAGGGGTTAATGCCAGCGTGGCTGTTCCTGCGGGTGGGGTACTCTTCTTTCAGATTCTGGTGTTAGTATAGGTGGGATGATGCAAACTGGGAATGAGTTACTTAGCACTCACAGCCTTTGTTTCAAAGCTGCTGCTTGTCCAACTAACAAGATAATACAAGGTAATGTACGTCATGATTCCCACTCCTAAAAGAAGAGCATTTGGCCATTCTGCATGGTGGTGGCTCTGCATGAATGCTAGATTTGGAGTACCTGTTCAGCTGCAGCTTCTTTCTCCTGGCTGGATTTACTCACTTGGAGCTGTCTGTGCAAGCTCTTGCTTTTGAAGGAAGCCAGGTGACTGATGTGAATGCTTAGCAGTTTAGACTTAATTACAGGATAATCAATCCGGTAGCACTGACTGGAGAGGAGGAAAGCACATACTGGACCTGAAGGAACTGGCTAGGACTGGCTAACTTCTTTTGTATTTGCAGAGGCAAGCAAAGTGTCCAGTGGGAGAATTCCCGTGGTACATAAGCAGCATTTCCACTTCTTTACTAAGACAAATTTTCCCCAGTTGATATCAAGATCAGTTTGTGCTTGTTTTAGACTTTGTTTAAGCCATGTGAGGAAATGTTGCTGTATAAAAATAAAGATTTATATTTTTTTGCCTTTAATGTGTACCAGTGATATTGGTGAATGATTCTTGCGTAGTTTTAGCTGTCCTAGGAATAAACTGCAAAATTACTGATAAATATTGGAGTAGGGCGCTTATACCAGGGCAGCTGCCACCTGGAGTTTGCTCACACAGTGGTGGGGTGTGTTTAAGCAGGGGAAAACTTAAAGAAAGACAGTTGGCATTTTTTTTCCCCTAGCTTTGCAGAAATCTAGAGAGGGAGAAGCTATGTGTAAGGAGTTCATGAGATGGATGTAAATTGGGTTGTGGATATGTTCAATTTTAAAATATGAGAGTTTTTATTGGGCATGTGCACACATATTTTCTTTATGGCTTTAGAAAGACTGCTGACCTTAACTGTTGGTTGGAAAGGAAAGCCAAAACCTGGTCTCTGTGTTAATGTTATCATGTTTGGGTGGCTTTCTTGCAGCGTTTTGTTTAGTAAAAGGGTGCAAGGTCAAACCGTAGCCGTGAAATAACCACAGCGATGTGAAAACACGCCGCTGTAAAAATAAGTGAGCCGCTTGTCTAGCCGGTGAGCCACTTGACGCTCTAATTTGTCAGCCAGAGCTAATTAAGGAAATGAGTAATCGACAAAATAAGAGCACGTCATTGGTGACGGGGTAATCGGGGGTGCTGAGGGCAGGGCCGGGCCGGAGCCCGGGCGGGGCGGTGGCGCTGCTCCAACCAGCCGCTAGATGGCGCCGCCGTCCGGGCTGAGGGGGCTGGCGGGCAGCGGGGCCCGGGCTGCTGCTATCGGGCTGCCGGGGCCCGGCCTGCCGCCGTCGGGCTACCGCGGCTCGGCTGCGGGCCAGCCTTTCGCTGCGCTGCTGCGGGCAGAGGCATGGGGCTGCAAGTGCCGCTTGGGCCGCGGACGGCGCTCCTGTGTTCGCTTCGTGAGCAGGGAAAGCCCGTTGTGTCCTGGTCCCGCGGCAGCAGGTCACCGTGGTTAGTGAGCGTGCTGCGCAGAGGTTCTGTGTTTAAAAAGGTGTTTCTTCTCACTGTTACCAAGCCTCCTTGCTAGCACGAGTGTGGCGTTCACCTTCAGGAGATAGCTGATGCTGCCAGGGAAGGCTGGGGAGCTTTCCCTGCAAAAAAGCATCCCCAACCCAAACCCTCCTGCGGTACCCTCAGCAGAGGTGAGTTCCTGCAGCTGACATGAGGGCTCGCTCACTCCATGAGTCCTGCTTGAGATAAGTGGATGAAATATTGCGAGGGAGCTGCTAAATTCTCCCATTGTTGTAGCTTTGCTCTGGCTCGGGGGCTTCATATTCCAAACATCCTCCAAACAGCCGTGTCTGTAGCTTACGTGTTCCCGAGCCGCTAGATTCTCCCATTCAGATGCTTGTGGTAATGCTGCTGCTTGGTGAAGCAGTGCTGTAACAAGCTGGGCACCCTGCTGTCTTCATCTGGTTGAAAACACCCAGCCTCCAGATTATGTGACACAGAGTACGCTCTGGGAAATGTGGAATCATCAGTTTATTGAGTTGTATGCTAGTTTTCCAATGCTGTTGATTTAAAAGAATTTTTTTGCCCTGTGGCCAGAAGGCAATACATAAGTTACAGTGTGAATACTGTTAATTAAAATGATTATACGTGACTTGGCTTTGATATGTCTTAAATTAATTTTCCTACCAGTTAAATGTAATGTAAAAGACATCATGGGTCTTCCTAGCAAAAAAGCTATGATGTATGGATTCATTTCCACTTTGGAACAAGTGGTTTTTTTAATTGCTGAAGCAAGCATTTGTCTTAACTCATCTGAATCGTTGCAAGGCACTGCTGTGGAGGACAATTGATACCTTCTTACTGCTGCTTTGCCAATTGCTTTTCTCTAGTGAGGGCTGGAATTTCTATGGCCTTGGCCCGAGGGCTTTGGAGGCCCTTTACTAAGTCAGGTGACAGGATCTGCAGAGATCCAGTACTGTAATTGTGGTGACATTAACCAGTGCCACAGCACAGCACTAGGCAGAGGCAGAAGCTTGTAGAGGTAGTCATACTTAAAGGGTTTCAGTTCTCATGGTCTCATTCCCAGCACAGGCACATGAGAAGCTCAGCTGGTGCAATGGAGGGGGGCAGCATGATGTGTCATGAGAACAGTATTCAGCAGCAATATATTAAGGGGACGTTGCTGTCAAAGATTCTGTCTCATGGGACCACAGTTATTGTTCCAAAGTCCTGTTCAGGAACTGAGAATGCACATTTTTAGTGCACTTAACTGGCCTGAACAGCATGTTGGTTTCAAATTTCTAGGGAAACATGTAAGAGTAAAATGTAAGCAGAACCCGAAACCAGTTGTCCCTCTTCTTCATCTGATGTTTGCACATCATTTGAAGCCAGTTAATAAGCTGGGTGCATTTGGGCCTGTTTATATTGTACAAAGGTCTGGCCCCAAAGTTATCTGAGCTGTTACACACATGCATAATTTTACTTGTATATGAAATATATAATGTCATGTAGTCTTCAGTATCTCTCTTCCTTGGCTTATTTGTGTGTCTACAGTGATTCCAATTTCCTTTCATTTTTCTCTGTACTAACTTCACTCCCCTTTCTGTGACTGCACTTTAAGGAGCTTCCATGTGTCAAATGTGAGGCATAGATTAGTGTAGATTTAACCATACAGTTAAAGCTTGCTTTTCTTGTTTTGGCATTTCTTTGTTTCTGGGAGAGTGGTGTAACATGAAGCTGGGCAGTGGCAAAAAACAGATGGTGAGGCTCAGGGAATACGCTGTGAGGACAAACTGTTGGGAAGGTCTCTTCCTCTTTTCTGTGTGTTTGTAAACATTCAGAAATGCCTTACGTCTGTTAAAGATGGAGGTAGAATTTTAATATTTATTGAAGGGAAATAATACCAGATTTTTTCGTCAGCCAAGCAAAGTTTCACTCCAAGTGCTGTAATTGTCCACCACTGAGGGTCTGCAGTGTCCCAACAGTATAAACAATAGTAAGATCACAAAGACAAGTGAGTTTTCAAATCAGATATTTGAGATCACAATTAGCATAGTTGAAACAGGTTTCAGAGAGCTTTGTTGATGCCATGAGATTTTACTGTGTCCTTGAGCTGAGAGAGAGCCTGTTGCCTTGGTATCCACAATGTAGATGATACTACTTCATATTCTCTAGCCCTTGTGGTGCTGGAAGGTAAAGAAATTAGGTCAAAGAACATCAAGGGTGAATTATGCTGATTTGCTAAGTTTTCTGTAGAGTTTATTGCATTGCCCTTCTGCCTGTGTAGAATTTTCCATTTTTAAGAGGAAAAATTAGAATTGCATACGTGGATAATGATCATCTCAAAAATCAATTTGATTTTGATTTTAATGGCTACACTAATGTTTTTGCCCATTGTAATTTAATGGCTATAGTGATCTTCCTTGTAGGGGTAACAGACAGACTCACTCTGTATATTCACACAGACATGCAAGCACTCACCTTCAGTCACATGTATATCCTAGGAGCTACTGCTCAGTTTGGTACAGCCTGTTCACATACACCAGCAGAATCTGCTGCAAGATGGTTTATGTGTAGAAGAGGAATTATGGGTCCTAGACTGTCAGATTTTCCCCCATGGCATATGTATATACAGTATAATGTATAAATATACAAATCTTTCAATTTTTTTTAAAAGACAACTGTCATGTCAAGGCCAGCAGGGTATTAACACAAAAGTGTCATTAACATTGCAATGAAGTCCTAAGAATACTGGTGAAGGACCTCAGTGGGATTGCAAGGAGGCTGGGTTGACACTTTGGGAACAGAGACCATAAAAGAAAATCCGGTGTTCAAAGAGGTGCACTATTCAGGACAGATTAATAAAGCTAAAAGTGATGATAATTCTCTTTTCCCAGTATGACAAAGAAGGAAAAAGGCATAACACTAGTCAAATGGACACACTTTGGATTAAATGTTTATGGGAAGAATGGTGAAAGAAAAAATGTGCTAGTGTATTGCTTTGAGTTCTGCTTGCAGATACTCAACCTTAGATTTACAAATGAGTGGGTTTCTATAATTAAATTTCATCTGTAGAATCTAGGTGGGAAAACAGTATCTAGGACTAGTAGGATCCAGATAGTCTTGTGCCCAGTAATTTTTAGATTTCTTCACTAGTTGTAATGGGAGTCTGATATTGGTACTACAGACTCCAGCAGTAAAGAAGTGATTGTCAAAATCAAACCAAACACCTTGGATTGACTGAATGCCCATGGAGTTCATTTAAATCAAAAGGTTGTTAAATAAAATTAAGGTGCTTTATTTTGGGAGAGCAAACTTTGCGAGTAGGAATGAATGGATCAAAGGGAACTAATGAGCTCAAGGATTTGTTGTTAGAGGTGTCTTGGAGCTGCTGACATCAGAAGTACAGAACTTGCCTCGACTCTGGATCAAGACAAAATCTTTGTAAGGAAGTGCTAGAGAGACAACTGGAACATGAAACTTTGTGGCTGGCAGACCAGATTTTATGGTCCTTTGAGACAATTTATTAGTTTAGATGGTTAAGATAGGGACGAATACAAAAGTTAGATATAGAAGAGATAATGGGAAGCTTTGCTGACAGGGGGATTACAGAGCAGGAGACATGTTTTAAACGTAGCCCTGAGGAGAAGAATTCATACTGAATAGTTCAGTTAATGATCTTGTATAAAAACTAGCAGTGTTTCTAAGGACAGATTACCGTGGGCAGTGAGGTGGTAATTGGGTAACATCCCTTCTCCATGGGCTTTTCCAGTGGTAGGTTATATGTCCTAGTCACAGTCCTCACAGCCAGGGCATGTCTGTGACCAGGCTCTGGAGTGCCAGTGAAACTTGGTACTGACATGAAGTTATGAGGCACCAGCAATATGAAGAGGATGGTGATAAAAAGAATTATTCTTACAAACCAAAGGCGTAGCACTTGGAAACAGCAAAGGAATAGTATGTAGGACATGGTGCATGATCAGATGTTTACAGGGTGTTTATAGGTGCAAAGTAACCAGGAAAAAACTATCTACAATCCTGATGTCTTAAGGCACCTCAAATGAGGAACTGGCAGAAGGGTAGGAATTATTAGCTCCACTGGTCAAGGCCTTAATGTACATTGCTGTGTGTAGTTCCACTCTCTCATTTTCACCACAGATAATCTCCACAGTGGAATGGTGTGGAGGAAAGAGACACCTGGATCACCAGGAGAATTTAAATCATCTAAGAAGGTGAAAACCGAGAAATGATGAATGATGCCTGTGAACACGTCAAGGAGATAAACTCTGTCAGGAAGAACAGCTCTTTGGCATGGAGGACAAAACTGGCCTAAAGAGGAATGGTTATAATTTCCAAGAGTAAATCTGGGCCAGAATATAATTCCTAACTATGGAAGTGGTATCTTCCCAAGAAGAGTGATGGAGGCGAAGACCGTAGGTAGGTATAAGGTGGTGCTCAAGGAATCCTGTTACAGGGGAGTTCCCTTTCAATTCTCTGATCCAGCACCCAGTTACCAGCATGTTCTTTCAGGGTTTGCAGTTTGTGAGGAAGCATCCAAAGTAGCAGGACAATAATGTATTGATGCAGCAAGGCCAGCAGGTCCAGAGATGTGATAATTCCCCTCTGCTTTGCTCTTGTGAGACCCCACCTGGAGTACTGACTCCAGCTTTGGGGTTCTCAGCACAAGAATGTCATGGATCTTTTGGAGCAGGTGCAGAGGAGGGCTACAAAGATGATCAGAGGGCTGGAGCACCTCTCCTTTGATGACAGGCTGAGAGAGCTGTGGTTTTTCAGCCTGGAGAAGAGAAGGCTCTGGGGAGCCTTGGAGCAGCTTTCCAGTACCTAAAAGGGGCCAACAAGAGAGTTGGAGAGGCACCTTTTACAGGGACATGTAGCAATGGAACAAGGGGGAATGGCCTTAATCTGAGAATAGTTTTGATTAGATAGGAGAAAGAAATTCTTTGCTGTGAGGCATGGGAACAGGTTGTCTGGAGTAGTTGTGGGTGGATGCCCCATCCCTGCCTGTGTTCAAGGTCAGGTTGGATGGGGCTTTGAGCAACATGGTCTAGTTGAAAGTATCCCTGCCCATGGCAGGGGCTTGGAACTAGATGATCTTTGGAGTCCCTTCCAACCCAAACCATTTTATGATTCCAAATCCTACTGAACTCTCAGGGCACATGTAAAAGACGAAATGTAGTTATCAGACTTGGAATCTGTCCTTGACACTGAAAGTAATGCCTCTGTGAAAAGTAAAATCAGATTCCTAAAGACTCTTGGCGATCTGGACTTTATTTTTATGCCTCTTCCAAAAAAAAAAAATAATAGTTGCTTTGAAGACTCTAGGGAGGTCTCATTCTTTATACTATCATCACTTTCAAAAGAAGAAATTTCCACTGGATGAGTCTGGACTCTGGGGCCTAAGAAAAAACAAGTATTGGATGCCAGCAGTTTAAATTGGGTAACATCTGATCAGAAGATTTATTCCTTGTAGCAAAGCCTATTACTAAGGATACTGTGAATGACTCCTATTATACTTTAAAATAGTTTCCTTGGTCTTTGGATAAATGCAGCTCTCAGTGTCTTGAAAGTATTGCCTACCAAAATGTTAGTAGACAAATCACTTCTTATGTGAAATGCTTATGATCCTCTATCCTTAATTCACCTGTTATCCTTAATAATCTGAGTAGAAAGCTGGGTAGAAAAAGATGGATGCCTGGTTATTTATGTCAGAATCACAGTGCTCTTTAATCTCCTGTATCTTAAAATACTGAGAATAGCTTTAACAATGATTTCACACCTAACTTGAACCGTACTGCTTGAACTGTTCAAGGTTTAGAGCTTTTAGCAGACAGGAGCAAACCCTTCAAACAGAGTCCTTGGATTCTGGAGACAGGAGTGTCCAGTGAACTCCCCACACCACTGGGCTGCACGTAAGTTGCAGACAGGGCTCTCAAACTCCTGCCACCATGTGCCTGGTTGTATAGGAGCTCTCTTCCCTGGGTATTGGAATGTTGCTTTGGAGGCTGCCGAGGTGGTGGAGTCCTGTGTCTCAGACACAAATAAGAAAAGACACAGATAAGGAAAGACAAAGAAACGTAAGAGACAAGAAGGATGTAAAAATGCCATAATGAACTCGTGTGTCTTGAGAAAACCTCTAATCTAATGAGAATGGATTTTGTTTGAGAGATTGTACTGGTACAATTAATTATTCATGGCAGCGACATCGTTAGGATTTCATTTTATTTAAAGGCCTCTAAGTGACTTGGAAAATTGGGTTAAGCTGGAGAGGAGTTTGAGGAGAGAGACAGGGGAAAGCTTTTCCTTTTATTGTCTTTGTCTAATATTTTCTACATAGCTATTAGAAGTACCAACACAGATTACACTCAATCTCTAACATTCCTGCATTAAATGTGAGCATAAATTTGAACCACATAAATACAATATCTGGGCCAAATGGGAAGGTAGATGGCTTTTTGTGGGACAAGTGAGATACCATTAAAGTGACCTACTGTCACTTATTGGGGACTTGCTACGTTTCAGCACTGTACATTAACACCAGCCTGTGATTGGTGGCTGCAGACTTGGGCTCCTGGCGGTGTGAGGGTCTGCATGGACTGTCTGTTTGTCCTGCAGCAGCATAAGTGTGGACACAAACAGAGGTTCATGGGGCCATTGTCCTAAAACTGGAATGGCTTTGGCTGAGGTACATACGTACAGAAGACACAAGTCTTTCCCTTGGCTGCAGTAGAAAGCAAAGGCAGAAATGGTCCTAAAAATCTGTCGCACCCAGACCTCTGCTTCATCTACAGTAGCTAAAGCTCTTTACACTTGACCACAGCACCAGGGGTATTGCCCCTGTTGACAGACAGAAGCACTTTTCAGGGTGGTTTCTCACCTCTCTGGACAGGACAACCTGTACACCAGCCCACATGAGGTGGGTGGTGTGCCTACAGACAGCCCTATTGTATGGCCTGAGACCACGTGCCCTGCAAGGCACAGGCCATGGGAACAAGTCAGGAGTTATGCTTCTCTTCTCTCCCTCCCCTCACCCCTGTAAATCCATACCTGCTTCCCAGATAGGTTACACAGCTTCAGAGCTGCTAGAACTTGTGCACTGTTGAGAAGATTGGGTTTTTTTCTTTAACATATGGATGCTTAGCCTGGGAACTATGCAGGCGTCTGAGTGTTTAAAAAGTCTGGTTTTCTTTTTCTTTTTGTAATGTTTATTTGTTCCTTCCCTTGTAATTCTCCCTGTTAACTCATGGACATCATTCAGGGACAGATTTAAATCGAAGCAGATAGTCTCCAGTTCTGCTCCATCCCTGAAACACTGGAGATTTGTTTAAAAGTGCTATCGGGAGCACACTTGGTATGACTGGAATGCTCAGGGCTTTATTTTTCATTTCACATCACGTGCAAAGTAACACAGCTATAGCTTGAGATGTTCATGTGGCCCTGGTGGTACCATCTCAGCCTTGGTTGGCTGAGGGTTGTGTAAATTATTTACAGCAGCTTTACTGAGGATGCTCATAAACAATGGACTGGCCACTGGGAGGAATGTGAGAGTCATTGGGCAATGGCTCTTAAAAATGAAAAAGTATGTCTGCAAGCACTGGTCTGGATCAAGTTTCAGGCTTGCTCTGAAACCCAGAAGCAATCACTCTTGCTTTGATGTCTGGAAGGGTTTGTTTCACAACATTTATGACACTAGGAGGGAAAACTCCTATTGAAATTTTTTAATTAAGAAGAAATTTCAATAAGAAAAATAACATTTGCCCAAGTGTCATCTTACACAAAAATCCACAACAGCTCCAAGCTCCCAAGCTCTCATTCACCTGAAACCTAAGCTGGGTCACACCAAGGTTTTGGCTGGTATGAGTGGTACCACCTGGGTCCGTCTTGAATCACAAGAAAATATGGCAGTTTTTGCTGTTTTGCAAAAGCTGTGGCTTGCCAATGGCATTTCCCAGGTGATGTCCTGAGCACCTTGGAGCTGCAGCTCAGCCAGGCTGTGAAATCACAGCACTGCAGTGATGTAATGTTTTCCTGTTGTCCTGTACTTCTCTATTGCTCCTCTGAAGCTGGGTGTGCAAACACTTTCTGGAAGGGCTGGGGACCAATCCTTCTGAATTTTGGAATGCCTCTAATTGTTGCTGCAATGCAAAGAGAGGGAGAGTGAGATCTACGCCTCTGCACTTTGCAGAACCACGTGGCTGCCTAAAGCATGTGTAGGCAAACATTTGCTACTGGTGGTTAATTGATTTCCAGTGAAGAGCTTGAGATGCCTCAGCTTTAGGACTTCAGGTGGTGCTCCCTTGTACACTGTTATCTTGTGTTCTGTGGTGTATATCATGCAAGGGTGGAGGTCTCTGCTCCTTTTGGCAGCGTACTTATGACTACTTGCTTTCCTCTGGCTGCATCTGGAGAGCACTGGAAATGGCTTCTCACAGCGTCTCAATCAGTCTGAATGGGTGATTGTTTTGGGCTGCAAAGCCTCTCTCTTGATTCCTCAGGGCCCTACTCTTGCTGCTTACCAAGAGAAAACCTTTTTCTCTTTTAACACAGGGGCCTGCCACCTCCCCAAACTTCCAACAGATGAAATATGGCTAGAGCCCAAGTGTTTATTTAGACTTAAAGAAGAAAGAACCACAGAAGGAAGAAAATCTATTCAAATAATAAGACCTTTTCTCCTGATGGCTTTTTGATGACATTATTTTGGTGGCTAGACACTTGGCTTTGCAGTATGTAAATATTCATATGCCTTCCCATATGAGATGAAAATTCAAGTCAAATAAATTCAAGTCAATTTGGTACTCATTTCTCTCTTTTTAAAAAGTTCTTTATTATTTTTACAGCTAATGTGTTTGACTAACCATTATTATTTCCCACAAGTAACCTTGGATAAATAAAATAATTTTTAAAACAGAGGGGTAAAGTAACTTTTCAATACACAGAGAATTTCTTCTATCAGTCATTATCCACCATGGCAAATGTAAAGCTTCATACTGTGCGTGAAAGCTGACTGGTCAATCCTCAACTCACAAAAATAGTTTTCCTTTGGTACTGGTTCACACAAACTTGAATTGCTCTCTCTGGGACTTTAGTGGCACTATTCACACTGTTGAAATGTAGCAATGCTTTTCTAAACATCCATTATTAAATCCTAGTCATCCAGATCCTTGCTAAGCAAAACTTCTGATAATGTCCTTTAGCTGTGGCCCAATTTTTATCCAAGCAAATTTCAAAACCCCTCTTCAGTTTATTAGAGCACTTTGTTGGCAGCTGCATAACAGCCTTGTGTCCAGGCACTGCTCAGGGCAGTGCAAGTATGTGTTGCTTTACAAACATAGAGCCAAACTCTACCACCAGGCTTTCAAGGGTTTGTGTTTCTGGGCTTGGTCCTCCTGTTAGTCAACTTCAGAGAAACTTGCACACTTAGATCCTGCTGACTTCAGTGAGAAACAAATACCTGCCTTGGTGTAGATTTAACTGTTTTTTCATTTAGGATGGATTTTGATATATCATTGCCTCTGAGTAGTTGTTTAAGAAGACAACCCTTTCTTTTGGGAAAAAGAGGGGCTTTGGGATCTTTTGTCTTAGTGCTTTGTAAGGAAAGACAGTAGTTCCTTCCACATGGTGTTCCCAGTAAAGGGAAACACCATGTCATCCTAGGGCAGGAACTGGTGCTTGCTTTGGTTCCCTTTAAGGGTCCCCATACTGCAGGATTTTTAGTCTTTTTCCCTAGCAAATAAGGGAAAAGCCCTTTAAGGATGACACAGTGTTTTGCCTCAGAAGAAGAAACATATTATTCAGAAAAACTAATGTCATCTGCTAAGTTCCGTTACCTCAGTATGAGCTGACTTACAGCAGCATCAGCTGGGAGAAAGCTGGTTCCAAGCTACAGCTGCTGTGAATTAGCACAGGCCCATCAGGTACCCAGGGAAGGGCTGTGAGCCTTGGGGGGCTGGTGGAAGAAGGTTTCATGTTCTTTAGTTTGCAATGGGCTGCTGGGTCAGTTTGGTCTGAGTTAGTGTGTGGATGGTGAGTAGCTAGGAAGAGCCTTGTCCTTAAGGACCATGTTGATAAATACAAATATTGAGCTTGTTGAAGCTCCCTGAACCAGCAGTAAAACACAGGAGTGGTGTGTAAGAAAGGATAGGTGGAAATAGCTGGTTGCATCTTTGAATGGATGCTGTTCCTGTGTTTTGGGTGGACTGGTATGACTACAAGGCAAGCGATCTGTGGCTAAAAGGTAAGTGAAAAACTGATTGGCCTTCATGGATGCTGACAGGAGAGAGGGGAGTGAAAGTTTTAGTGATGAGAAAGAGGGAAAGATTGTGTACAGAAAAACTCCTTTGAAGCTGAGATAGAAAGGAGATGTCAGCATCCTAAGCCAGAATCACTTGCTGATACTTCTTGAAGGCATCTGGATATCTACCTCCCATCCCATCTTGATGCCTTGACTAGCTAGCAAAAATTTCATACTTGGGAAAGAACAGCTTACAAAGCTGTGCTGGGGACCATTCAGTTTGTTTCAGTAAAGCTACCTGCTAAAATATGTCTCTAGTGAGCTCTCTGTGGGCTGCCTCCTCCCCTGAGAGTTGTGTTGCCTGTGCTGCACTGGTTGAGTGGTTCTCTTCTTCCTTTCCCCTGACTTTTGCAGGCTTGGACCTTCCCACAGAGCTGACTGGTGTTTGTGTGACATCACACCTCTGCCAGTGATAAGCATGTTTCTGGTTGTTTTGTTTTGTTTTTCACATGGAGGTTGCTTAAATACATCAGTGAAACACTCTGTACTGTGGAACAGGAATAATGAACTTCTGAAAGCTCCAGGCTCCTGCCAGATGCCAGGAGAATGAGTGATGAAGATTTCTGCCTGGAAATCCCAGCACTAATAGGGCCTCTTGATTTGGTCCAGTGAGTTTCTGTACGTGGGTGTTGGGTACAGTAGCATAATTTTAGAGGTGTGAATTGATTTGTCCCATTTTTCCCACCACACGTCCCAGGATACTGGGAGAGGAAATCTTAGCTGTTTGAAAGAGAGTGGGAAGAATAAAATTAAGTAACTAGATTTAATGAAAACACAAGTTCCATTACTTTTTCTCCATCCTTAATTATTTTTTCTGCTTGTTCGACTCAATTAACACAAGGGAAGGGCTGTGCAGTTTGATGCCTGACTCACAAAAAGTTTGAATGTAGGCTTCCTCAGTAGATGTTCTAAAGCTTTACTGTACAGATGGGTAACCCATGTTGCTTCCTGATGTTGGATGTTGTTCTCCTAGTTCAGCACACAGATTTGCATAGATTGCTGTACATTTTGTACTCTTAGCAGCTAAATGTTTTGTCCTCAGAAAAAATCCTTCTTCTCAGAGCCAATTCTTTTCCCAGTTGGATCTCAAAGCTGGACTTCAAAGCTTCATAGAAATTGGATTGACACCCATCTATGTTATTCTTAGACTGTAGCAGCTGCTGTATTTGAAGTAGGTGGCAGCTGTTCTTGAACTGTAAGCTGCCTATCCAGGAACCAGCAGAGTTTAGGTCAGAGCTCAGCAAAGTCTAAATGCTGAAATTCTGTTACTCAGCTGAATTTTATGTTGAAGTACCTCTGCACCAAGCTGTGGTTACAGTGGTGACTGTAGTGTAGGCGTAACACAGTCAGACATTCTTGAGTTTCCCATTAGGCACCTAATACCATTCAAGTTTTGGGTTTATATCATCTTGGCACTTTTTGTGTCAGAGCCATGGCACTTTGAAGTTCCCAGAAAGCCTCACAAGGTTAATGCAAATCTTCAAACTCGTATGTTTTGCTTCTAAAGTGAAAAGGCTGGAGAAAGGAGAATTGGATGTTTTGGTGTGGTTTTTCTTTGTTGGTTTGGTTTTCTTTTTTCTGCCTAGTAACAGGGTCGTGTCCAAAAATAATCAGTATGATGTTCTAGCTTTGTGTGAGTGGTCATGCAGTAAGGGAGAGGATCTGGCTGTCTGTAGCTGTGTTGCCCTAAGGGTCAGTGTATATTTGCATAACAATGCTGTGGAAGTACCACATGTTCTTTTCAAGTGATCTTATCTGGACACTGAAGAATGGGATCCTAGCTTTGGTTCTCTTGGATCCCTTGGACATAGCTCATATCTAGCCAAGATTTGGTGACTGTTTCATAAAGTCAGTGTGAATTTGTGTGTGTGTGCAGACCACAGTTTGTTGTTCCACAGCGGAACTGCTGCCCAGAAGGATAGCTGCCCAAATGGATTTGAGTTATGTACCAAGACAAAGGTAAATAAATGGGTATACACTGCATCAGATCTGAATTACTCTGTTAAAATATGAACCGCCTCTTTTTAGAATACCACCAAATTGCTGCTCCTCTTCTAACTTACTTAAGAAAACCATTGCATTTTCTATAGAGAAATTGTGTTACTCCCCTAGTTGACTTCTGGCTAAATTTCTTTGCTTGGTTTGTACCCTAAACAGCTAAATGCTTGGTCCTCAAAAATAATCCTCCCTCTTGGAGGCAAATGCTTTCCTTTCAACACTGTTTCCTTCATAACAGGGCAAGGGTGGGATTCCCAGCCTCAGGCTGATCTCCAGCTCTAGACTGAAACTAAATACAATGCCCTGGGACCAAGTCCCATCATCTGCAGAAGCTGGGCAAGAGGAAATGTTTCTTGTGTTAGCTCAGCTTGTGGCCACACTGGGAGAATTTGTTTTCACACCAAACAATTGACTGAATTCTCTGTTGGGGGGAAAGGAGAATCAAGGACTGATCTCTGAGAGAAAAGGGTTTGCCTTAACAAGAGTCCTTTCCAGAGACATGCTGTTATTTTCCAGTGAGTGTGCATATATGGTACTTGGCTCCCTGAAACACAAGTGTAAATGTTTTGCTGGTGGTACGCTTCTGTGTGCAACATCAAGGTTCAGGAGAGTGGCTTGTATGTGCTGCTTGTTGTCTTTAAATCATTGCACAAATAGAGCAGTGCTTGCCGAGCTCTTATTCCCAGAACATCAAATTTGATGGCCCTGGTGACAGGGTTTGAGTAACTTATGAATCCCAGTCTGTTTGCAGAGTGTTGCTCAGCATGTACTTTTGTTTCAGGTTGACTTCCAAGTTCAAAGAACAACATTTAAAATGCTGGTTTGAAAACAGCATGCACCCACTTGATGATTGTTCTTTCTAACCTATTTCCCCCGTGGAGTTCAGTGCTTTCTTGCCAGGAAACAGCCTCTATTTGGTTCAGGTTTTGACCTCCCATTGTGCAGGGAACTGAAAGTCCTCTTGGAGCTCAGCCTGGCGCAAGCTGAAACACGGAGCCTGTCTCTGTGTGGGGTAACGAGACCACCACTCTGGGCTTGTAAATCACCATTCATCAGGAGCAGAAGGTGACTGCTCTTCTTGTTGTAGCAAATAATTTGAGTGAATTTTTCACATGTCCCTCTTGAGTGATGAGAGAGGACATTAGAGATGCTTGGTTTACTTCTGTGTGTATGGGGATTTTGGATGCCTGCAGGTTTGCCAAGCATGTTCTTTAGCCTTTATTTTCTAAATGATGTTGCATCTATGCCAGATAGAAAGTACTAATTTGTGCATCATCATTTGGAGTACCAGCAATTCCTAGTTATTTGTGTTACAGACAAAGCCTTTGGGGATGGAAATGTATCTTCTTCAGATGAACAAGATACTTTGTAATAACTGGCTCCATATAAAAAAAAGCAATAGGATTACCAGAAATTATGACAAAATATTTTCATTACAATGCATAATGCCTTCCTGAAACTCCAGCAGTGGTTTTCACTGGTTTTGTTAAAAATATTGCTGTTGCATCTTATCCATTGGGTTAGAAGACAAAGCTGCGTAGTCTGTAGAGATTTCTAATTTTTCAGACTGTATCAACAGTATTGCTGTCCTGTTAGAATGTGGATCACTGAGGATTTGCTGGGTCTAATAATGGCAAATAATTTCCCGTAGCTACCTTCTACTTTTTGATAACAATTTTAGACTATCTTCTTGACCAACAGGCAGCATAACCACTTTCTAACTCTAGATGGTACCCTTAAAGAAGAAAATAATCTTGCACAGTCTTGGAAAAGCTACTCTAACTTGAACATGGTTCTTGAGGTGTGGAATACTGAGCCACAGCTCAATGCCAAACTCCTGTCATTTGACATAATGACTTATAAGAAAAAGGTACTTAGTTAAGAGTAAACAGGAGACACATGTATGGAAGCTGGCAAATGTCTACTGCCATTCTACTCCTTCCTGGCAGTGAATGAAAGTGCCTGTGACTGGTAAAGCATTGAATACATGTTGAATATAGGTTCTGCAGTCACAACCAATTTCTGGTTTTTTACGCTTTTAGGGGTGTATTATGTTTTGCTAGTTGGTATGTATTCAATTTCTTCTATTTCTCTTCTAAAGTCTGCTCAGTAAGACCACAAACTACTGCTGAAAGAAGAGGAAGACTGAGTCAGTTGTTAACATTAATTGCCTACTGTTTGATATGCTTAAGCTTATTGCCTAATGGCATGTATGTGGGTTTTAGAGGACAAGAGGGATTGTGAGGGGAATAAAATGGAGACCTCCATGGAAATAAGATTTAGCTTTAGCGTTCTGGGTTAGGAGGGAAGAAGTGATCATGTTAAAACTTTTGCTCTTTAATCTCTGTCTTAGTCTATCGTGTCCACCAGTTTCTTTCCTTGCAATGACACCACCCAAAACAAGCATTTTCTGAGTAAATCCATGTAATGTCAATGGTAGAATAGAGCAGAGCCCAGTGTGATGCTGTTTCTTTGGCTACACAGGTGCCTCAACACCACCTGGCACTTGTCTGTGCTCCGCTGAGTTCAGTGGTCAGGGGATTGACTGTGAGGTGCTCCCTATCAGCACCTGTGGATTTGGCCTCATTAGGGCTTCTAGAAAGTTTGTCAGTCTAACCTATAGCTTGTTTAGGATTTTGGAGAACTGACAGTTCTTGAGGCCAAATCCTTCTGGGATGATAAGATACGCAAGTGCAGCTACAATCAAGACATCTGTAATGGAAACAGCACTCCCTTGCAAATTTATCTGGGGAGAGCACTGAAGTAAAAAGTGAAGTATCACTCTGGTAAATCTATGTCAGGTGATTTCACTAGGCTTTTACCAGCAGTGGATTTTGTTAGGGCTTTGCCATAGCAAGTAATAGTGCTCTCAGACAGAACAAATTAGCACAACAAATTAGGCAACCATTGCAAGTATGCATGCATGTTTACTGCTTCATCTGGGGAGTAACTTTTGATTGTCTTGGGGAAAGTAAATGTGTTGATTGCCCCAAGCAGTGGGTATTTGCAGAGCAGTTTTCAGTTAAAGCAGAACAGGTTGCTGAGATGCTTGGGTATTGTCACATGATCTGCACCACCTACACCTGATACTTTGAGATGGGAAGTACTGTGTTTCAGAATAGAATAAGAATGGTCTAATTCTAGTATGAACTCTGTCTTTCACCTTCCTCTGTATAAGAGGAAGTTAGATTTGGAAAAATTGGAGCAGAATCTTTGTCCTCAGTGCATTCTGCCAAGCTCATGCAGGCAGGATAACTTGTGGTTCTGCTTGCCTGGGAGCAGGGCTGAAGGCAGGTACCATGGTAGACCTTAAGTTGTTCTAGGCAGTGGCTGGCTGATGTCCTTCCTCATCATTTGGGCACAGACTTGCCAAGATGGATCTCCTGCCATATGAAAAAGTAGCTGTGTATTTAATCCATGGGGAAATAAGTTGTTAGCTCCTCTTTTGCTTTGAGGTTCAAGTATAACCAGTCCTTAAAGTCAAGGAACGAAATAACTTTGAAGAACCTCTAGTGAATGCGATGCTCAAAGACACATTCAGTTGAAGAAACTCACACTTAATCCAGATCTTCCTTCTGAACACAAGAATCTCGGAGGTGCAGATGGTTCTGATATGCAATTATAAGTGAACAGGTGGACACATGTTTGAAATTGAAGTTTGGGCTAATCTGAAGTTAAGCTTTTATAGAGATCAGTGAAATGGAATCACATTTTACATCTTGCTTTGGTTTCTACAAATATGTTGAATATCTAGTGTAGCCAAGCAGCAGAAGCACCAGCCATTAAATATAGCTCCTTATAACTTGTAGTTAATTTAGTTAAGCACAATTCTTTCTATCACTTTCCTTTTTGTTTTGCTGCAGGGAGAGGCTGTACTAGTAGTTAGTAGTGGAATGGATCACATGTGCTAGCCATTGAATAGTTCAGTGTCAAGAATCAGAAGGATTGGGAACCTAGACTTGGGCTGACTGATGAATTTTGTGAAACTCTTCTACAGGAGTTAATGCACTCTCCTGCTAAGTGTAGTGTGGGCACATTTTAGGCTTGAAGCTTGCAGGAGCACAACACAGCAGTTCTCTGACAGCTCCCACTTTTGTAAAATCACAGCAATCCTTTAGGGATGTGTAGGAGGAGTCTGTTTAAGGTAGCACTTCACACTGGAGTAACCTGCTTTGGGTTTTCAGGGTGTTTAGGGACCTACTCTTTCTGCAAGCTCAATAGCTTTGAAACCTAGTTTAGAGTGTCTTGAACTCTGCCCTAGGTAGGAAAGCCAAAGGTGGCACCAAAATGTTAATTTTCTGTATATTTCTAAATTAACAAAATAAATTTCAACCTAGATATGGTTCTGTGGCTTGAAGCAAAACGTAATAAAATAAATAATCGTAGGCTTTAAGTATCATCTCACACAATTGTATTACTGCCCAATTACTTTTTTGACCTCTCTGGAAACACGCTTCTCTTAAAACACACTCAGTCTGCAGTTCTCACTGTCCTCTCTGTGTCTTTTTGTCAAGCAAATTGATTGTATTACATCATGCCCTGGCTCCAGTTTGTAGGAGCACAGCAAAGTGAAAGGTGTTGTGTGTCTTGGACAAAGAGTTTGTCTGCTCAGTGGCTGCTTGCTCATTTTCTCAGACCTGAGAGGACACAAGACAGCTATTTATTTTTCCGAAATTATTAAGCAAAGATGACAATTGTCTTCTGTCAGTGGCTCAGTTTTTGAAGTCAATAGGCTGTTCTTGTGATAAATTAAGCCTACTGAGCTAATTCTGCCACCTCCTTCAGTAAGTCGCCTATCCAGTCAATAGTGCTAACAGACACCCTTCACTGACTTTAAATAAGTTTGATGAGATTCTCCCTGTCTCTGATTTAGAAAGTAATTCCATCATCTTCCTGGTTGTTTTCAGTCATGAAAATATTTTGCATAAACTGTCACTTGGCAGAGAAAGATGTTGACACTACTTCTGGATAGTCTAGGAAGGACACCAGAGGGTAGGGTTTTTTTTCTACAGTTGTTTTGAAATATGTTGTAGGATTTTTGTTACTCTACAGTGGGTACAGGACTGTTAATCTTGTCCTTGTGTGATACAGGACAAAATATGAACCCATATTTTTTTTGGCTGCACAAGGGGCCATAAAGAAGAATTGCAGGTTGTTTCTATGGACAAAATAAACCTGGACGTTTTGCTTTATCATCCTAGGGTTAAAGGCTCAAACAAGATCTTAAAGGTCTGCAGGATCAGATTTAAGTGCTGAACACCCACAAATCATGCTAGGTTTATTGTACAATGGAAGCAGAAGGGGAAAGTACAGCTTGGCACTCACTAGATCAGACCTGGAAAAACCCAACCCATAACTGTATTAAGGGGTAGAAGCTAAATACTGAAGTCTTGAAAAGGGAGATTTGCCATTCAGTCTGAGAGCAGTTGCATCTCACAGGTGGTGTTTTAAAGGAAAACTTTCCAAATGCCAAGTCCCATAACATTCTAGGTGCTTCTAAAAATAATGAAGGGAGAACTCTATTAAGAAAGAAGTATTTATTTTGTGCGAGACATCATTGGAATACATAATGCATTTTATGGTATGTGTAATTTTCCTTTTCAACTTTTAGTAGAGAGTTTGAGTGCTTTGACGCCCTCTGTTGAGTCTCATTGCTGTCTCTGAAGCTGTCCAGTTAAGAAGCAACCACCATAACCAGAAAGTCTTTTCCATGTTGATAGGCAGAGATGCCCGTGCTAATGCAAAATGTGCTACTGGACATCCAAACTCTTTGGCAGGTTTCAGGTTCGTGTTTCACACACAATTTTATGCGTGTCTCAATCCAGTCCAATCTTCTGTGTTACTTCAAAATATGGTCCTGTCAGACACCTTCTAATGGAAAGAGACCACCCTGGAGGTGGCAAGACCACCTTTCAAGGTAATGAACGCCTGCCTCTGCTCAATAGCCTCATTACAGATAAAGAATGTAGGCTTAACAGGGAATGCTGGTGTCTTACTGGACAAATACTTTCTAGTTCGTTTAACTGCTTAAATAAAATGTTATAGGACCCTCTAGTTGATAGAGATACTATTACCTTTGCAGTTAGACTTTTTTTTTTTTTTTTAATAATCTTTCATTTACCTATAGAAGGGATAAACTGGAATGCCAGCATTCGGTGGGTTTTTCCCCGTAGATATGAAAGAAGAGGCTAGACAGGGTGAAGTAGCGATGGACTTCTAGATTAATGTTGTTTGTAACTGAGATTTTGAGGGCAGCTGTAAGGCATTGAGGACTGGGGATATCTCATCCAGCTTTAGCACTTTTGCCTCAATGAATAGTAGAAAGAGCAAGATTTGGTGTGTGTAGATGCTTCAGGTCTCTTAAGACAGCATGTCTCAAAACTTGCTCTCTCTTTCCCAGCTGTGAGAGTTGATCTCTCACATTACAGTGAAGAAATAATATAAAAAAAAGATTTAAAAAGAA
>WAAE01023793.1:0-10944 GCA_013400495.1 Nicator chloris
TGGCAGGGAAAAGAAGACCAAAACCCGCCACAATTCATGTATGTTAGCATTGGATTAAACAACTTCATTCATAGCAGAAGGAACTGAGGTGACTTAAGCAAGAAAAGGAAATTTTAAAAGGCTAAGGTTAACTGAGAGAAAATCTTGACTTTAGGCACCAAGAAAGGAGAGAAGACTGATTTCTGAAATAAAAATCATTTAGAACTCATAGAAATTCCAGAGCAAAAATTAATGTGACTCTGCATATATACATGAAGTGGAAATAGGGAGATAGTACTTTTTCACACAGTGTCGATAAGATCAATATCTTGATTGTTACCAAAAGAGCCTTCTTAAACTATTTGGCAGCTGCCAAAGTAGAGATTCTGCAGGGAAAGCTATTAAAAAAGAGTTCAAGGGCTTAGTATGCATAGAGTACATGTCACGTTAGGAGATCATCACATGAATTCCTAAGAGTCTCTAGATCTCTGAAACACATTTAAATGTATGTGAAATATATATTTCCCAATTATATAAGAAAGATTGAAATATTATCTGATTTCTGTATTAACCTGATTGTTCCAGGTTATATTTCCCATATAACATTAATGTTATTCATACAATCCTGTAAAAATATAGTTTGGAATGTTATTCCCGAGCTGTTCCAGAAACAAATTGCGAACACAATTCATTGTGTAAAATTGTTATCCACAGTTCATCTACCAGTTTGAAAGACCTTGATTTATGGCACAGACTTTTTCCTCTTGATCTCCTGAAATGACTGACAAAACTATTTATTATCCTTTGAATGAACAAGCCAGTAAAAAGGGTAAGATACTGAATTTCTGTGTTTCGCAGGCTATTCTTTTGGAAGGGAAAATAGCATGACTCAAATATCTTTGGTTCTGTTCTAGATATTTCACTGTGTCATGTTCAGATTCATACTTCTTGCATGCCTTCTTCCACTTCTTTAGTGTTCTCCCACAAAGCACATCTTCTTTTTGTTAAAATTATCTGTTTTTATTCCTGAATAAAGTCTGTAACTTTGACTACATCTTTTTACCCAAAGAGATTATTGGCTCAAGAAATTTGTCACTATATCCTACATTTTAATGTTTACCTTTTTGACACCCTCTAACAATAATTGATACCAGGAGACTGTTAGCAATCAATACCATAGAGATAAAGCTTTCACAGAAAGAGATTTTAAAAAGTATTGATAATTTAATAGGCAATGTTACAAATAAAGAACTGCACAATTCAGATAGGACACAGGCCACTGTTGATGTAATATAGTGTTGTGAAAAACATCACCAGTGATTATATGGTTACTAAATGAAATGTGTTTTCAAGCAGAAGAGAAAATAGGGAAACTAAAACTATGGTAAAGTTTCCCCCCAGGCTGATTCAGTTTTGAAAACCAAGCCAAGACTTCTATAACAAGTGACATTGAGGCAAAACAAGAACAATGAACTCCAAGAGATACTGTTGGGGGATGTAAAACCAACCTTTGAGAGAAGAATTATAGTATGACCTATAGCAGAGCTTTTTTTAATATTCCTGAGGCCTAACAATATTAGTAAGTAGAAATGAAAGAATATAAGAAAATATAACAAAGCAAAACCCTTGAGCAGAGTTGTACGTGTCAGACAATTCAGTATAAGCAAAATTAGGCAATGAATTACATAATTTTTCAGGAGCTTGCAGCCAGCAGGAGGAAACCAGATAGTAAAATAACCGAAAAATATTACTGTTGCTGAATTCCTCATTATGTTTTGGCTTCACATAGGACAAACTATTAACTGGTTGGGCACTGTATTGTAAATCAATGTATTCCTATATTCATTGTTAATTTGCTTTTCCACAAGCACATGGTTGAACACATGAAAGTAAATCTCATGGTTTAAAGCTCTGAGTTTAGCTCCACTGAAGAAGTGATGGGCCATGATTGGACATGACAACTGTTTTAAAAAGGTATATTTTCAGTGGTATGGTAAATATTGCACTGATTATTGAGTTAATCTCATGTCAGCATTGAAGTTGAGGGGTTTTTTTAAAGATAAATTTAAATTATAATTAGGGAAAGGAGAACAAGGAACATGCAATTTCACCTCTGAGCTTGGAAAATATTCACTTGACTCAAAGTATTCTTCTCTAGGTTCTCTTTTCTTAGGGCAGAAGTTGATTATTCAGCCACATAAAGGCTTTACTGTGAGAATCTGCTAAACAGAGAGGATCAAAACAGGTCTCCTTCTTGGCCATTACAGAAGAAAAGACAATTTAGGTCTGGAAAGCACATCTTTCAGTGAAGATATGTGCCTTTTAATAGAATGGTAAAACAACACATGTCTTTATTAAAGAAAGAGCTGAAAAGTATAGTTTTATTCTCTCCTGTTCTTTGAACTCATTGGGGATACTATTTTTTGATTATTCTACCAGTCTCTAAAAGACCCAAGTTTCTTGTCAAAATTGAAACTTCTACGGCTACCATTACTTAAAAGGCTTTTTACAACTAGCTTCCCATGGAGTATTTTTATAATTTACTTTTGTCATTTGTCTGGTTTCTTTTAAATAGTGAGTGGTTTTAGTATTATTATTTTGAGCTTTATCCGTGCCATTTTCTAGTTAACATTTTATGCTGTCTTATTTTTTTACATGTACTCTGTAGAACATCCTTTATTTGACAGCACACTCAGAACACCAGATGATACTTGCATTGCTTATTATGGTTAATTTCAAAGCAGTTCGCATCAAACCTATGTGAAGAAATCTCTCTTTATTTTGCCTCTAGCAACATAAAGAACACATTTTGTTTTTCCTTGCTTCATGCAGCTATATTGCTCCTAAGGAAAAGGGGACAAGGATTGATAAAACCATCCTCTTGTGAAATCTACACTGTATTTAATGTTATCCACAGATGAATATAACTCATATTTATACCACACTAAATTTTACTTGGGGTGTTAGAGATAGTTAGAAGACACAGGATTTGCCTGATAGAATGTAGGATCTCAAAGGAGAAAGAAATCCAAATGATGAAGAACAGGATGCAATGTTGGAGTGGAGGGGATCTCCTACACCATTGTATGGTGTTCTCATCTCCAGCAGGTAAATCCTTTACAGAATGACTTTTGGTAACTGTCAAGGTTCTGCCTTCATAGAGCTTCTCCCTTCTGCTCCTAAAGAGTCTCCTGGAATACTGTTCCTGCAGTTAGAAATCAGATTCCATTTTCCAGTTTAAAGGTGAATAGGGACAGCTATCCTCGGGATTTGGTGTCAACAGCTGATTTTTAAGATATGAGTTGTGACCTTAGTGCTGTTCCTAGGCTTTCCTGGAATATACTCTCTTATGTCCTACAAATGGAGGAGCACCACAGGTCTGTTTGGTGGGGGATTTTGGTCCACTGAAAGGCAGGAGGAGAAAGATGGCAGTGGCATATGGAAAAGGAAATGTAGTATAGAAGGATTTGGAGCTTAAGAGTGAAGTGATTTCAATCATACAAAAGGGGGCTGCTCCTGGGATTCCCCTGTATGAAAATGGACTCCCTGGTAAGAAAAAGAGGGTCATGGAACAGCATGGGGCCAAGCAAAGGGGGCTGGACCATGTAGCACAGAAGTATTGGGGGATGCAAGTGTAAGGGCACAGGAAAGTGAGGGTGGGGAAGACTGTGAAAGGGTAAGGAACAGTATGTGTCTGCGTGGAGCACCCCTGAATACTGCTCTTACATACACCTTGCCCCACACTGATTGCTGGGCACGCTCCTCTCCAACTGCATCCTTCACTATTGTGAGAGATGCAGTCCTAATGAAAGGATTTCTTGGCTTTTGTTTTTACCATCAATCTGTGTAAAAGGTTGATGAACATGCAGGTGTATAAGGGCTTTATAAGCTCTCGTGTTAGTAAGATGAGGGATTCATAAGACTGAGAATGCTAAACTATAGATAAGTGTAGACTGAGAAAAAGAGCTTTTATTACGACTGACTCAGATGACCCGACCATTTGGTTGATTTTACTGTGATAAAAGGAAATATTGCTGCTGTGTTTTGCAGTTCACAATGTCTCCACGTTTTTACTGCATCTTCTGAGAAAGAAGTCTTTCACTTTTTGAAGCTTCATGTAAAAAAAGCAAAATAAAAGAACTTTTGGTTTTTTTGCATGAAATCACACAACAGCAAAATCAGAGGCTGAAGAAGACCATCCAACAATCTGTTTGGTGTAGGGTTCAGTGATACTGGGTAGAAGTACATAGATTGATACCAAAATAAACCAAGATTCTTCTGGCTGAGATCCTATTCCCATATAGGTATTCATATATCACTATTTTCAGAGAAATGGATGTCTGAGGAGGTTAAAATCCCCTAACACTGGCATTTTGGTTCCTGGATGACTTAGGGAAAAAAAACCCTAAAATATTCTAAATAAAGAAATTGTGCACCTATCGTTCCCATTGATTAAGACTAACTTTTTAATTCTGGTTTTGAAAGTAGATAAATTCCTTAAACACTTTTATCACAAGGTTCCATTCAAAACTATAACATATGTTCTGCTCACAACTCTGGAAGATGGCCATACACACATTACCACCTGCACTGGATTTTGGTAAATAATAAATATTACATTCTCTCTCCACTCAGAGCATCACTCACAAAACCGCAGATGAAGAAAAGCCAAGATGACAGGACACAAATGAACACTAATACATTTGAACTTTTGCTAGCAGTGGTCAGATTTGATATTAACACAATCCCCTCTTTTGTTAGGCTCAGTATATTGAAAAGTTATTTTACCTGCCTAAATCTAATAACATCACCAGACACAATCCATTCCAGAATCCGAGGAAAGTCATTGACTTTTTTCCCACTTCTCAGTCATCTTCATCATCTGCCTAGACTGAACAAGGCAAAATTAATTTTACTCACCAGGGATTTCATAAATCACTAATACTCCAGTATCACAAGGCTTTTGCTGGTATTTAAGGAAGTTTGGATTGATATTCATGCCATTGATGAATGAAAACACAGTTTTCTGAGATTTTTTTTTAATGTGTTTTTTGTCAGATCACTGTCACATCACAATGCCCACAAAAGAATAAAAATAATTTGAGATATACCCTTTTTATTATGAATGTACGAGTGTCTGGGGGAAATTTAAGAATATTTGGCAATAATAGTTTAATGAATTTTGCACAGCTATTCTGTTATGACTCTGTAAGACCTGGATCCCTATTTATTACTAAGATAATGATGCAACTCCTACTTTTAGGGCTTGCCAGTTTTGTTGTTAAATACCATGACAGTCTGTAGATCTCTGAGAATTTCCGTCCATCTTCTTCACAAGATGCTGAACAGTAGTGAAGCAAAATATATAGAACATATCAACCCCCAAGTCCTCAAAATTTCACATACTTATAATATTTTTGATATTATGCCATTCCACATTTGGATATTTTCTTGAGAGTTCTCAGGACAGGGCTGTAGTCTCCCAAACAGCATGAAATTTTGAACTAGTGAAATAAAATTCAAAACAAGCATGTTAAGTAAGAAAAAATAGCAACAAGTATTTTCAGACAAAATTTAAAAATCATCTATAATTAAATAAAGAAAAATATGAATATCACAGTATTTAATGAATTCATCAGTGAAAATATGCTGTACTCAACTTTAAAACTGCAATTTACCTTGAAAATTAAAGACTATGAGTAGCCATGTGCATAACACTATGACTACAAAATAAATCACTATAAAGATTAATCCAAGCCTAGCAGTTATTCATTCAGATAATAAGTGTTACCAGAGCTCTTCACAACTAAGAGTGAATTTGAAGTTATGGTGGTGTAAAAAGATCAAATAAATCTATAGCTTTTCAGTAAAACATAATTTTATTAAAAATAATCCTTGATCAGTCATAATCAAGATTAATCAGGTAATTGAACAAGAGAACATTGCAGCTAAAGAATAATAATTTAACAACAAAAAGTAATTTAGGTGAAGAAGAAAGAGATAGCTCTACTGTTTTTTTCTACATAATTCAGACAATATTACTATTGCCATGACTTAAATTAGGAAATTTGTTCCCAAGAGAAAGAAAGATAGTGAACAGGTATTTGACTGAATGGAACCATAAGCTAAACCTGGTTTTTATCATGTCATGAATTTATCAATGTCACTCTCTTAAAAAATGTTTTTTTCTACAAAAAATCCAGTAAGAATGTGAAATGATATGCTCTATCCTAATTGCAAATGTATAGTAAGTAGTTTAAAATTATGAATACCTAGCTCAAGACTAAAAGCACAAACCAAAAAAACCCCAAACAAACAAGAAAAGACCCCCCTCCACAAGCCAAAACCCGAAACAAACAGAAATGCAGTCATATTAGTCAATTAAATGGTTCCAAAATCCTGGCAAACCCTGGAGACCTGTGTTTATCAACACAGACATTTATATTTTGTAAGTTTATTGAATGTTTTCTGTTCTTGAAAGTGAAAAATATCAGACGCAAACAAATTTATATCAGGGTGCAGGATCTCACTTCTGTAGTGAAGAAGAGAAGAGCCATTTATTAAAAACCTTGTATTACTGAGTTGCTGGCAAATAGGATGGGGCTTGGATTTCATCACCCATCAGGTCTACCTGACTCATA
Source organism: Nicator chloris (assembly GCA_013400495.1). Taxonomy (NCBI): domain Eukaryota; kingdom Metazoa; phylum Chordata; class Aves; order Passeriformes; family Pycnonotidae; genus Nicator; species Nicator chloris. The sequence continues at coordinate 6,621 of WAAE01023793.1, forward strand.
TGTTCCTAACAACTAAAATTTTATGTAGACAGTTCTCTTCATTCCTTCTGCCACGGACGGATGTAATTGTTTCAATATTAATATTTGGTTATATATAAATGGCCTATGTTAATTTATTATTGGGTCCTCATCAGAACTAACAACCAGATAAATATGAGTGAATTATATGACCGACCCATACTTCACAAGTCTAAAATAAAATTAAAATTCAATGATCAATGCTACTGAATGAAATGCAAGTGTTCAAGAGCAATCTGTCAGATTATATGTGCTTGTAATAATGAAAGCACAAACAGGTGCTTTGTCAAACAGATGTAATTTGGCAGTAACATTAATTGACAGGTTTATTTTTTAGAGTGGAATAGTATGAAACTGCTTTTCATCAGTGGGGTTTTTCCAGTACCCATACTTTCTGGGTCTTTAAAAGAAGATAGCTACTTTTGCCTTTAGCTGTCTTTGTGTTAAACCTATTGTCATAGATCATAGAATAGCTTAGATTAAAAGGGAGCTTTAAAGGTGTCTTGGTTTGAAAAACAGGTACCTGCTAGGGAGGGGCACGGCCTCCCTTGAAATAGAGAATTCAAACCCCCTCCCTCTGAATTATTATAATTTTGAAAATTAGGGGGGCTCTCAGGCAAAGATATGGGGATAGGAATGACAGTTCTTTATTACTATGTGTAGCAAAACAAACCAAACAACAACAACTACAGCATAAACAACAAAACAGAACCAGGAACCTCGAGGGCTTTGCTTCACAAAGCCTGGGGCACTCTGATCTCGGTGCTCCTGTGGGATTCTGACAGAACCAAGCTGGAACATTGGGAAATCCTGGGCTGGTGGGTGAGATAAATCAGGAGCTCTGTGGTGATGGCTGGAGCAGCAGAAATGTCCCTGGCAGGCAGGGGCAGGATGTCCCAGCAGGGCAGGGGGTGTGGGGCCACTGTAGCAAAAAGAGCAGCACTGAAGGAGCAGTGGTGGCAGTGGGACAGGGCCAGCCCAGCTCCAGCAGGGCAGGGGGAGATGAGCTCAGAATTCCTGGGCACACGAGCAGGTGATGGTAGCTTCCCAGGGCTGGAATTGGTGGTGAACGCGATCTCTTCTCGCAGCAAGCAAAACAGCCTGGCCGTCCTCCTTCTGATGATGAAAGCAAGAGGCACCCCACCTCCCCCAGCCCCATCGTTTTCTTGCCCCCAAACCTGTGTTAATTTCCTCCCACCCCGAGGGAAACTCCCAGAGACAAGAGAGTGTCGCAACGGGACACAAAAGAACAACACTCACACCTGAGCTGTTAAAGGCAGAAAGAGAGAGCGAGTTTATTTTTACATTACTTACATACTATTTGAGAAATGGCTGTGGATTGGAGGATGAAGAGACCACGTCTCCAAATCACATTAGTCAAAAGTCTATCAATTGTCTCCTCCTCCAGAAAAGAATTCAAAACAAAAAGAAGCAGTTACAAAAACAAGGCTGTTTACATAAAAAAACTGTAAAAAAATTCTGACTCCATACTATAAACACCAGAAGGCTAAGATAAACTTTGAAAAAACAGGGCAACATCGTAGCCCAGTGCTCACTCCTCTCCTGAGTTTCAGCCACCTCTTTTTTTCTGGTCAAGCACCCACGAGCACCAGCAGTGAATCTAACAATTTTTGGGAAAAAAATCTATAAGTAAAAAAGAAACAAATCTAACTCCCAACAGAAGATCATCTAGTCTAACCCCGCTGGAATGAGGAAGGACACCTTCAACTAGATTAAGTTGCTCAGAGCCCCATCCAGCCTGACCTGGAATGTTTCCAGCTATATGGCATGGACCACATCTCTGGGCGACACATGCCAGTGCTTCATCCCCCTCATTATAAAAAACTTCATCCTTACATCTAATCTAAATCAACCCTCTTTTAGTTTAAAGCTATTAACCCTACTGCTGCTGGCCTTGCAAAAAGTCTGTCCCCACCTTTCTTAGAGGCCCCCTTGAAGTTCTGAGAGCCCATAATAAGGTCTCCTTGGAGCCTTCTCCAGGATGCAGGGCCCCAACATTCTCATGGCCTAGTATTCTCACCTGGGTCTTTCTGCTCAGCCTTTTGTGACCAAGAGTGACTTTGCTGGGCCTCTATAGAGAAATCCACACTTTAAAAAGAAAATGCCTTCAACTGTCCTCTGGATCAAATGTGCTCTCAGTACAAGCTTTGGACATGGTACAAAGAACTCTGTTCTTTCATATGTGTGTGCCCAGGGACATCCAGTGATAGTTTGGTGACTGTGCAGGTTTCTTCCTGTACTTCTGCCTGCAGTACTCACCCAGAATCTTGTGGAACCATCAGCTAGACATCGCCCAAGCCCCAGAGGCCCCTCTGACTGGCACTGTCACACAAACTGTGGGATGCCAGCTGCAGGTACTTGCTAGGTCAGAAGGTCAGAGCAGGTGAGCAGGTACCAAACACCACCTGTCTTCCAGAGCATTCCTGTGTGTCCCACTGCACAGCGCAGTGAGCTCACAGCTCCCCACAGCATCTGCTGCTCCTCAAAGCATCTGCCTGTTCCATCTAAAGGTTAGAATAGCAGCCTTAGTATATCTTTGGTATTGGGCTGATGGAGCCTCTTGTGACTCTAACAGGGAGGTGTAAAATCTGGGCTTTAGTTTTGGTCTAGGTTTCAGCTTAATGCTGACAAAAGACTGTCCCAGACTTCATGTGAAACATCAGCCACTGCAATAAGAAGAGTTTTCTGTGGTGATTTTAAAATAGGATTTTTTTTTTTTTTTAATCTGAAAAGCAAATGTTATATAAAATAACTGAAGCTGCTTAGCTTTCTGGGCAATATTCCCAGTTGTTTGCAGCAAACAGTCCACCTCCTGGAAGGCAAAAGCCAACAAATTTCTCACCCAGTAGGGTGGTAATGCTATATGGAGCTGCTATATGCCATTCCTGCCCACTACCATCAAAAAACCCACAAAACAGGACACATAAACTATTTAAAAGATAATTAAAATTGGTGGGAAAATGCCATTGTCAACAAAAGCTGATAATTCAGACAAACTCTCAAAGATCTCACAATCCTGCGGATATTTCCTAGTATAGTAAATATTTACCACCAAATGTTAAGCCTTACTGCATGACAAAAACAAATGTAGTAATACTTAAAGCCAAATAATATGTCCATATTTCTCTTTTTTCTTTACCTATTCAACATTGTTTTGCAACACTAAAAGTTAGGTATTTAGGGTAGCTAAAAAAATTTGAAAGGCTTAGTCCCTCAGAAGCCTAATCTCCCCACAAGTATACAAGTATAGGTCCAATTTCAGCTTTCATGTTGTAAAGGTGACTTATTTAAGCATAAATAGAGCCTTTGTGATTCTCTAAAAAGAATGTGAACAAATTTTTTCAACATAATTTCCAAGTAAAAATGTAAGGTATATTTATAGAACCATTAATAATCTAAGTAATATTTTTGCTTCTTTTATTTCAGCAAATGATTACTTTATCTTTTGACCTAGCTACTGGAACTATTAAAATTTGTTTTTCAAGCTTCTCCCAACACACATGTGGTTCAGATGGCAATATTAAATCACTAATGCCCAATAATATAAAATGATTTATTTAGCATACATTAAAATATTAAAATTATTAACAGTTATTAATATTACAGCTATTATTGTCTGATACTATTTGAAGTCAAATTAAATTTTTCATGCTTATGAATTTATTGTCTCTAATAGTTTTGGCCAGCAATAATCACAAAGCACTAAACACATCATAATGAGAAGAGGTCCTAAATCCCTGATTGACTCAGCACGATACATTGGTCCATGGACAAGCACAGAAGAGAGAGCTTGGTCTACCCAGAGCCGAATGCTGTGTTGTGAATAAACCTTATTCTGCGTGAGCTTAACATGATGAGAGATGTGAGTCATCACCATCAGTCATTGAGTAGTGAGGCAGACTAATCAGCACTTACTTGTAAAAATGTGCTGATTTCGTCAGTATTTTTGTATAAAGCCTTTATTTCTGTAACATAGAGTATACATCTTCAAATGCAATTTCGATGTAGCTGTGCAAAAGACTCCCTGGGAGCAGACATCCCCATGGCCTTTGCCTTGGTCTTGTAACAACTAAAGTCAGCAATGAACAACCTGTATTTTTACAGGTTGGCAGATACTTCCAGTAGTGCTGAGTCAACACTTCTAACTGTAATGCTTGCAAGACAGGTCATGTTGTGGATGTGTTAAGGAAGCTTTCCTGTCTGACCATCCAGGAGCCACTCTGGCAGTCACACTCACACCACCTGAGCTGGGACAGAGTGTCTTGGTCTGCAATGTGTAGCCAAA
>WAAE01023794.1:0-42451 GCA_013400495.1 Nicator chloris
TACATTAATAAAAAAAGCAGTAAATCTAAAGTTTTATGGACTTATTCCCCTATAGATCCACAGTAATTTTGTAATAATTATCTCAAACTCTCTACCCAAATAAAATTCCAAGTGGAAAATGCCTCATATTCATGTCCCACTTGGTTCTGATGTCAAAAAAAACTGATTTAGTGGTAAGGCAACTAACTAACGTGAGCTGGTTTAATTTTCCACTCTGCATATTATGGTTTTTGGAAGGGGGTTGTTTAATTAAAAGACAGACTCTCAAAAGCCTCTAACTCCCTACTGCACTTCTTCCTTCTTAGTCTGAACATGCTGCTACATCCATTCAAAACATTATCTGCTGACTTGAGCACCCAGTCAGTTCCAAAATTTAGTATTGAATCTATTTAACAGATGGTTCAAACTAGGGTCTTAAATATTTTAACCATCACAGAACAAAGCAGTGAGCTGAAGAAAAATGAGGGTATAACCCTGCAAGAACCTCCCCAGAATTTAACAGCCATTTAAAGTTCCCAGTTACATTTAACAGCAGGCAGGCAACCAAGTATGCAAGTCCCTGAAGTGGAACAGGTAATTCTGACATCAATCTAGCAACTCTGCCATCAGACTCTTTTTACCTTTCCTTCTCCTTCAAGACAGATAACAGAAGCTACATATATTTCCGTTAGAACTTCTGATATAAACTTTAGATGTAATGATGAAATTGACAGCTTTACTTAAAGGAATTCACCTTAAGGGCTGTTGCAGGATATCAAGTTGAACTTGTCTCTTCCATTGCTGGGGAAGAATGATGTATAACAGCAGTTCTGAAATTGCACTTGCTCTGTATCCTGTCTGCATTCTATTTTATTAATTCTGTCAATGAGAAACAGATGCTATGTTTGATTTTCTCCGGACAGCAGTTCAGTGGGGGAAAGCAACAAGCTTGAAGACAGTTCAAGAATGTTTAATTGCTTTACAAAATGGGACACTAAATGACTCAACCTGAGCACACAGTTGTAGATAAACAAAATACCTACCAATTCCAGTAAGTTTAGGACTGTTCCCTAAACCATATTCCTGTTACACTGCACAGTGACAATACAGTGACACACATGAGAAGCATTATTGCCACTGTGCCCACCTCCCAAATGTGAGCTATAAAATCAGCAGGGTACCTACTGACTGTGACGTGCTGCCATTGGCAAGTACCATCCACAGCAAATCAACAACCAGGTGCATTTCTCCTTGCTCCCAGGTTTCAGGAGCATGCCTTTCCCCCCATTTTTAGTTGCTGTCTATAATAGGTTTATACAGATTAGCTGCATTAGTGTTGTGTCCCTGATAAGCTGTGATGCTGGCTGGATAATCATCTTCTCTCTCCTTTTCATGACCCTTCTTCAATACGAGTTGTTCCTGGGTTTGTCTGGTTTTTTTAAACTGCCCCACTCCCTGACCTTTTACAGGCCTATTGATCTCTTAACCTTTCAGGGGACAGCTGTAGAATGTGTAGCAGCCCCTTAGTTATCTTGTTGCACCTTGAAAAATTGATGAGTCTGTTACTGACTTAATCAAGCCTAGTCAGGTATATAGTTCTCATCTTGTAGCCTTCAGTGACCATTACCAGGTTTTAAAGACTACACATCAGTTGCTCTGTTTATCATATCCAGAACGGGTGTTGAATTAGAAGAAAACAACAAAATAGAATTACTCTGGTCACTATGGATAGATTTCCTTACCTTGCTCTTCCCCAATATTCAAGTCAAATCTCGTTTTACTAGTCAGTACTAGTCAATCTGAGGGAATGAACAGATGACATCAAAAACTTTCCCACCATTCATAACTGTAAATTACTAAGGAAAACATTATTGACTTGTGGAGTAATCACCCTCTATACCAGATCACGCCTGTGAATTTTAGAAAGCCCAAAAGCAGGACAGAAAGCAGAATCAAGCAGACATAGTGCTGTTCTTCCCATCTTAGCAGTAATTTCTAAGGTGAAGAACACAAAGAACCAACTATTGAAAGGACCTACCTCACTACGACAAACCAAAGTGGAAGAACCTTAGTGTGAACTACAGACAAATCATTGCAGAGATAAAATCATCCCGTATGGCTGTTGGGAGGGTTCAGTGTCATCTAGGAGATATGAGCACTCTCTGTTCTTGCTGAATATAATTTTGTACAAAATAGCAATGGAAAGGATTTTCCTCATTAATGAGCCATGAAGGGGGGAAGAATGAAACTTAAGCCAGCTAATTTTTCCAGGATCATAATGTTCTTCATTTTTAGGTCATTTGAGTTCCATATTAATCCTAGAAAGGCAGAGACTTTGCAATCCCCCTGCTCCCTCTCTCATTACATTTGTAATTGTAAAAGTGACCCTGCTGTAATAAAACATTCATCTCTGTACTTCTTATTATGGGATGACAGACTCATAATGATGGATGGCCATGTGTCAGAGCACATTTCCACAGTACACCAGAATATCACTGAGTCATCATTTGGAATATGAAAGCACCTTAGCTGGACTACACATTTTGTTTGTTTTTAATCTACACTGAAGTAGCTTCTTGAGCCATATCATTTACAGAAATACCTGTCGCTTCATTTAGGCGTAGTCATACCTAATGGAGTAATTTGGCATATCTACAGTAACTATCTTCTGAAATGTGCATTCCTTACAATGTTAAAGGTAAAATTCATTATATCCAGGAACAGTAGTACAAGACACGGGCATAAACACTATGCAGATTTAAACAAAAAAGACTGGAGAGATATTACTTCATTGCAGTTGATATGACAGTACTTGCTTTGTAATGCAGTAATTACAGAAACTAGTACGTTTAACTAATCTGGAGATTTATCAATGCAGTTTATTTCAGCTGCAGGCCTGCTGAAAAAGAAAATTGGCACCTGTCTTCAGATGGTGTTAAAACATAAATTTCTAATGTGGATTTTTACTTCTTTTTCATGTTTTGTTACATAGGATAGCCACAGTCTACCAACACATCTGGAAGACACATTTACCTATTGACAAAAGCTACTTACAACTGGTTTTAGATTACAATAAAAAATTAAAATAAAAACCTAAACAAACAAAAAGATCCAAAATCTATGCTATGTATTTAATTGCATATGCCCAATCCATATAACTACACATAAATCAGTCTTTCACACACACAACAGAATGTGCAAATCTCCCACAACTCTGAAAAGAGAAAACAAATTGTAAAATCACACCATCTTACTTGTTGATTCTTATAAAAAGGAAGGTTTACAGTGGGAAATCCCCAACTTTGCATCAAAACAGTCACAATCAGCATCACATTAGTATCAATGGGATGGTGCTGCTTTGCCAGTGTCTGTAACTAGATTATACAGAGATAGCCTTAACAGTTTATTTTCCCTTCATCCTATCCAATGTGAAATGTTGAGTTTCACTTACCATTCAGTGTGCCCTCTGTTATAGAGCAGGACTAATATTAGTTAATTTTTTTTCAAGTATTGGAATTTCTAAGTATGTAACATTTTCAGTCCTTATCCAAACTGGGTTATATATGAAGTTGGTTTACTTTCTCTTGGATTAAGGCTAAAGAAACACATGGTAAGACATTTACCATAGACATACAAGCAGAACAGAGGAATGGCAAACTAATTATTTCTTACCCTCATTCCATAAAAGCCTGGTATTTGTAATTCTGATGGTTTTTAAGGATTGAAAAAACACTGATTTCCATAATATTTTACACTCTCTATTACAGTTCACCTGAGCAAACAAGGCAGAAGGCAGGAGTAACCTTTTGTAAACTGCAACTTTTATTTGTATCAGATATCTGCTTTAGTTTTTAAGTAACACTACAATGCTCTCTTTCCCCAGATACGTTGTTTCTTCCTATTCCCTTTGAGTTCTGATTATTTAAATTCATTGTTGCCTTTAGCACCAGCGTCAGAGTTAACAAGACATCAACATCCACCTCACATCAAGAAGGAGTAAATATAGACAGTAAATACAGTCTGCTCTGCTTTTCAAATGAAAGTAATATCAAGTGCATGTGATAAATTAAGCATGTCTTGCTGGTGCCACAAGTCCCCGGGAGGAGCTGGCAGTCATTTCACTGTGCTGTGAATTAGCAACTGCATCTCTTACAAGCAATTAGGTGTGCACAAAACCTGTTCCAAGGAAAACTGTTCTACATTTCAGCATACTGAGTTTAAATGTTATCCGAAGTGATAAAAGACACAGCCAAAGTGTTGTGCTCTTCTTTGTTTTCAAATACATCCAAGAAATGTTTTGGGCATAGCAGGGCAGACTGCTCTGACCTCTGTGAAGCAACTATTTTTACTCAGACTTACAAAGTTGAAATACAGTTCTGACAGAAGTGCCCTTGTCTTTCCACTGAAAATGGAAAAAAGCCAAAAAAAGTGCAGAGGATTAGCTGAGATGCTGTGCACACAACAGTTTTATGCTGTAGTTGCACAAAGCTACACAAGCTGACTACTCCTCACAGAAATGTAACATGTATGTTTCACTTGGCCTTTGAAACTAATTTGAGTTATTCTATTTTGAACTTTCTGCCAGAACACCTGTTTCTTTGTCCTTGTTCTTTTGAAGATACCAGCGGAAAAGGTCACTTGTACTGATAAATCCATGCCAGTTTAAAAATTCAGCTCTAATTACACTGTAGACAAACACAATCATGAACAGAAAAACACCTGGGTATCTAAAGAATGTCTTTATATTTTCAGAAAGTACTGGCAGTTAAGAATATTCAAAGACAAGAGTTTCCCTACAGGGGGACAGCACAAGGCCTCACACAATTAAAACACCTAAACCCAAAGCTAAACATTGTGTGCACTGTCTATCACCTATAAACCAGCACATTTTTCAGGGATAATTTGTAAGCATTTCTGAAGGCAGAAGGAAGCAAGATATCAACTTGACACACAGAGAAAACATGAAGGAACATCAGGGAAAGAATCCAGACTTCCCAGTCCCTAAATCTTACAATCAGTACATTAAGCCTCTTCAGTGTTATTAAACCACAGTTTAACACAAAGGCAGTCTAAATTAAATAAATTTCACTCCCCCAAAACTTAATTTAAATCAAATTTCACCATTTTTTTATAACAGGGAGTAGTAGTATGAATGAAGCTCCATGCACAAAAGGGAAAAAAAAATTGCCTTTGTCTGAAAAACAACAGATTTTTTCAGAAGTCAGATTTACAGCAAAGGAAAATGAAGAATTGTGAAGTTAACAATGGAGCAGAACTAATTTCTGAAACCAGCCAAATCTTTCAAACAGGATTTACTAAGGAAAAGAAAGCATGCTACACAGAATGCTATCTCAAATAGGGATTAGAAATAGGAAACTCATGTAAATTCTCCTTTTCTGTAGAGATTGAACAGTAACCATAAATCTGTCAGTTCTATGAGATGTCACTATTAAAGTGAGAAAAGGTATAACATGTTAAGGAAAAGTATTCCTCTGGTGATGTGACACATGAAAACCCTTGCATTTCTGACTCTAAAACAAAACACTGAAGACATTAGAATCAATAAGGACCATTGTAACATTGTCTTTTTTTTTCAGTGCCCAGCAGTAAAGAATGAAGAATACATTGGTGATTATTAATAGGCAAAAAAATCAGGAATGTGAAATATTGGTAGATTTTGATACAGTTATAAATGGATTTCTAATACTCAGGAACCAAAAATAATCTCTACTATAAGCTGAACATGTCATTTTCCCATGTATTCTCTTCTCCCTCTCTAGAGTGTTCGATATTCTCTCACAATGTTTCTGAGAAAAACAAAAGATTCATCATACAAAGAGTAGTTTCACAGACATTTCAAAGAACACCATAATCTTTAGAGTCCACGAATACAGTCTAGCAACACTTCTATAAGTATTCACAACCTTTAACCTTTTGCAAATTCCTCTAGTTCTGAAAGTTAGAGTGCAATACTAGCTTATTTGCAGGTTGTTATTGGCTGACTACTCAACTTCAAAAGCAAATGGCAGATTTAGGTCAGACATTAATTTATTGTTTCCTTTATTTGAAACTTTTTATGAAAAAATTCATCAAAATAGTCCAGGAGAGAAAAACCTAGTTAAAATAAACTCTATTTTGGAATCCAGATCTATGATGAACAAGTTGCATATGGCAAAGCAAATAATGCCTGCACACGTAAGTAACTCAGAAGCAGCTGCTCATCTTATCCACCAGGTGCAATTCCTCCAGTTTCAGACTTGCATTAAACCTTGAAATCAGAGTCTTCTTAGTTCTAAATCAGTACTATCATCCCAAAGGATTCTACACTATTTTTGTAGCCAGTAACCAGATACTGATGAGTGTCAAACTCTAGCAAAATAAGCACTGACCAGCACAAGCCGCATCATAACTGGCTCTGTCTTCAGGCAAAAATGTTTGCAGCTCCCACTGGAGCCCAGTTATGTCAGGAAAAGAGAAGCACTGCATAAAAGCCTTAGAAACACACAGCCATCACTATAGTACTTCCTAATAGCAAAGGAAAACATAACACAGTAAGCAGTTAGGGCTTGTCTTTTGAGTTTCTCATTGCTTCCCTGTTGCAAGATGTGCCAGGGACTCCTGAGTGACTTTAATTTTAGAATTTTATTTCCAGTGAAAAACTGTAACTGGGGAAAATCCCTATTATGCACAATGTAACCAGGTCACAGTTATACCCAAGAAGAAATGAAACTACTTGTCAATATTTTCCAGAACCACAGAAAAGTACCTATTGACATTATGTCCACTCATTAGGATTCAAGTCCCCCTTATTTTATCATAACTTATAAGTTATATGTTCAGGCAACACCACTGGAACACAATGACAAGACAATGGGATAAAGTTTCTGTTTGCTAAACAGGCTGGATTGCTGCTTCTACCAAACTCTTAATGGAACACAGATTTTTTCAGTCAGGTCATCCTGTAATAGCCATTCCCTGGAGATGTGCTCTGCAAGGAGGAGGAACAACAACAAACAACAACATCCATGTGCAGCTTACCATTTATTCCTGCTCTACTAAAAAGAAGTATTAAAAGTAGCATTTTGCAACAGCCAAACTTGGAAAAACTTGTACAAACAGTAAAATATTTTCTTGGCCGAAAAAAAATCTATGCACAGAATTTGCCTTATATATGTGCTTGTGAAATTTCCAAGAAGTGTCAAAATTTGTTTCAATCACACGTGGCAGTGGAATCTCAGCACACTTGCATTTTCCTGATGATGCACTCTGTGGGCAGAGTTTGGGATGGCTGTGGCATGAAGATGGACAACCAAAACAGTCATCAATTTCCCATGCAATACAGAAAAAAAAAAGTCTAACATTGTTTTTAATTTAATGTTCATCTAATTGACTTTTGATTATCAATTCCTAACACAGCTGGAGTTAGGATTTTTTTTTTTATTTTTTTTTTAAAGGTTCCAGCAAATTAAAGGGATCTTAATTCTCTTAAAATAAAATATAGTCAGTCAGGAAGTTTATTCCCCATGGCTAAAGAGATGAGCTGGAAATCTCTGCTGCATAGGCCCTAAAGATAATAAAGACAGATGACACAAAGAGAAAAAATTTTCTACAAGAAAAATTTTCAAAATCTAGGTGACTTATTTGGGGCTTCAAAGTATAACTTTGTTCTTAAAAAATTCACCAGGTCAACAATACTGGAGAAATGTATTTCATTACAAATGTTAATCTACCTCCCTGTAGTATTCCCATCTAGGAGATCAGTAGGAATTGTTCTCTGCTGATCAGTTTATATGTCACCCATTAGCTCCTTGAGATTTACAAATAATATTACTGTACAGTATCAAAGAGTTAACAGTGCTTTTGGCCAAAGGGTTATTTAATATTTTATAAGGAACATAACACAAATAAAAATATACACCTTTCATGTCTTGAATTACTAAAAGCTACAGGGATTCACATGCTATTTTTCAAAGTAATAGAACAAGAGACTGATGCTCATAGCTCCATTAGAAACATTTATATGCAAAACATTGTTTTTTCCGATCATGAATTTCTTTTAAGATTCATTTTTGCCCTATAGCACGTTTATCTGAAAAGAGACTCTAGGGAGGTGACACTTTCTTTGGTTAGCATTGTTGTAGCTGACAGAATGCATAAAAGGCAACCTGCTTTTTCTCTAGCTTTCAGCCTGAGCCAATCAAGTGCAGAAATTCTCAGCCTCTTCTCATCTTGAATTCTGGATTTTGAAGGTTACAGAATAATTGTAGCTTTCCAGCAGAAAAGCTGGAAAGCTACAATTGGCACATAGACCATTCTAGTTCACATAAATGCTACTGGTGTCCTAAATACCATTGATTAAAAAAATCTTGATCTTTCCATTGTAGACACGTCAGCCTGATTAAAAATCATTGCATATATTCTTAGAATTAATGCACATTTCACTATGAAAAATGATCCCTGAAGGCACCCCACAATTACCTTCCTATGAAAAAAAAATTCATACTTGGAAACATTTTTTTTCTTCTCTCTTGAGGTGGTATTATAAGCCCTTGCCTGGATTTCTGGACCCTGCTGTGTTAAACACTTGTACAAAAGCCAGTCTCTGTTCTGACGAGCTTACAGAATATTTCATTTTATTTTTAGGCAACTGAACAGAGGCACTGGAAAACACAAGTGAACATCACAATAAACACTGTTTAATCACTGTAAAGTCTTTACAGGTATCACAGTAAATAAGAGTTTCAAAGAGACGGACTTGAAAGGAAGAAAGATGACCCCAAGAAATATCTAGAAGCAGTTTCTTCTAAACACAAGGAAAGGTAAAACAAAAGAGGCTTGTTAGAAAGCTCAGTAAATAAACCACTAAGACTCTTTGCTCATCTGTACTTCAAAATAAAAACTAAAAGCAAGTGACACAATAGATAAGCCAGAGCAGACCACAGCTAAGCAGCTGGCAAGATCCTGTCACTCTTGTGCTTAAGAGGCAAGCAGGAGAACCCTGCAGCGTGGCTGACTCAGGAGCCAAGCCAATGACCTTAGCAGCAGAGTTCTACATTGATGGCAACTGCACAAAATTGGATTCAAGGTTCACAGAAGAGGAGGTTCTCAGAGTGTGGGAGAAGTCTGGAATTTGGGAAGCTTTTTTGGTGGTACTGTTTCTGGTTTTGCTCCAGTTCAATGCGAGATACTGTGAGAAGTTTTTTAAGGCAACAGCATTTCATATAACCCAAGAGTTCAATACTTTAAAAAACCCAAGAATTTATTTCATTAACTGAGGCACTTCAATCTACACCTACACTGTCTCTTCACCCCTAGGTCATCAGGTCTTATAAAGCCCCATGAGAAGCCACCTAGAAAATAAAAGTCTATAAAGGTCAGCACAACATAAGTACTAGAAAGATACCTCATAATTTCCTGGGACAGAAAAAAACCCCAGAGTCGAACAGGCAGTGTAATCTGGCCCATATCTGCAGATGAGAGGCACCTGAGCTGGCATGAATTGAAGGCAGTGCAGCCATGTGGTGTGGCTGTGCTTGTGGGGACACCACAGGGCACGAAGTGAGTGCAGCACCAGGGGAAAACTCACAGCCTCTGCCTCTCTGCAGGCTCTTCTACCCTGCAGCCAGTCTGACTCACCCCATCCACAGCCAGCTCAGCAATTCTGCACTGGACTGCACTGCTCAGCTATGCACCAACAGCCAGCCATGCTCCCCAGTAACTGCAGCCATCTGGTTCCCTTTTCCAGGCCCCCACCAAAAACATTTCTGACATCAGCACTGTCTCCATAGCACCTAGAAAACTTCAGTGATTTTTTCCAGAAAGCAAACCAGAGCAGAAAGCTGGAGAAATTTAAATGCAAGATGACATTTAATAATTTAATAAAATATTCCAAATGGCAAGAAGTAACTAAACTATGTGCACAACCATTTCTCATCTGCTCACAGAACGTTTGACTTGGCCACTGTGAACCTTTATCAGAATGGATTGGTTTGCACTTTTTCCTGCCTGCTATATGTGTTTTCATGGTATTTTTTGCACTTGTCACTGGCACCTCATGCAGCCCTGCACAGTTAACTAAACCAAGTAATTGATGCAGCTAAAAACTGCGTAGCAGCACTGATTTTCATCATCTTGAAACTGAGCATGGGTCTGTATCCCCAAAGTACTACACAGCACACCACACTGCAGCTGACTACTTTGGTATCTTCATGTGACTACTTGCAGATAAATTGGTAAAAAGGAAAAAAGAGAATCTAAATGAAACTCACTATTACTTGCCATTCTGCCAGTTGACAGTTAACAGCCTTACTGTTTATATTCCACTGGATCCCTTCCTCTGTCAGAAGACCTCAGCTTTCAGATAAATCCTCTAAAAAGAAGGTGCAGCTTTTGTCTCTCCTATCAGTTTTCTTAGATTTCACTTTTTGCTGTACTGGAAGTTGTTTCCTTGCTGCTCAGGTTTATTCCATTTTCTCTGGCCACCAGTCCTCTGTGGGTCTGTTCTTCCTTGAGAATGAAAATACTCATCCATTTGAAGTAGTGTTAAACTGTTCAATACAATGTAACTTACATGGACTCTGCCTCCTGTTGACACTTACTATCCTGCTGCTTCCTCTCAAGCCTTCAGTCTGCTGCAGCATATTCAGAACAGTCTCAATAAAGTGATCCTACAGCAGGTGCAGTTTCTCTAAAAATGTATTCTGTAGCATCTCACAACAGTTACTCTCATAAAATTCTATTCACACAAGAGAAAGAACATTTTGGAAAGGCAAAGTTAGTTTTTAATATCTTAAACCACAGAATACAATTAAATTGATTAAATAACAATGCTAGTAAATATCTGTATTTTCTAGAGTATATTTGACACCAAGCATTTTTTTCAAAACTGAAAGAACATTAAGCACTAAAGCAGAAAATTTCATTCCATATTAGATTATTTTAAACTGTAGCTTAGACATTACTCTCACAAGTTAAATAAATTTCAAGATACCAAACTGCTTGATCTTGTTTCTGTACAACTACTATGCAGTACACAAAACTAGAGAAATTGTAAATATCTGCCCCCGAGACACATCCCAGCAACAGCACAAGCCCTTCTTGGGGACTCTTTCAAAGCAGTCACTTATGACATACAGCCTTTTGGCAGATATCAGCATAGTAGATTTTTTTTTTCCCTTTTGCCTCATATGAAAGTCTCACTACGCCATCTGGGTGTGTACCCTTCATTACTAGGTCACTTCTCACCTTCATGCCTGTAATTGGGGAGTAATGATGCCATAATGGGCTCACAATGTCAGTGAGGAGCAAGCTGAATCAAATTCAGTGTATTAACCTCACCAAATTAAATTTTCATTTGCAGAAGGACATTCAAGGGATACAGATGTAAAGCAGAACTAAGTTATCCAACCACTCCAAAAAGTGTGACAAAAAGATGTTCATCAATTATTCTTTGTCCAAAAGGAGGCTTGCAACTCCTGTGAGACTTCTTTAGCCTTGAGATTCTTTCCACAAAAAAACTGAAGATACTAAATAATTAGTAAAACAGATTTTTTAAAACATACCCTTTCCCAAGCTGTTTATTTACCACTGTGACCCCCATGTACATATCATAAAAGACAGATGGAAAGCACAGTGACACAGTCATGTGCCTGGGAAAATAGCTTTGGGAACAACAGAGTAGGACAGGCTCTGCTTTGCCATTTCAGTGTACAAGTTCTACTTCTAAAAATAAAAAAAAAAACACGAGATGAAATATTAGCAACTGCTACGTGGAATTTCTATCAGTAAATATAGAATCTATATGGCACACTGACTTTAGAAGACCCATTGCATGTGTTTAGTAGTGTGTACATATGCAACAGTACAAGGATAACAAACCTCAGGACTTTGTACATATGGCTAACAAGGAACACAAGAACACTTCTCAAAGCCTGGTCAAAATCTTTACTATTAAACTTACTTGCAATTGACACCAACAAAGCAGAATAATGACACAACATGACAGTTAAGTAACAAATAAAATATAACCTCCATTCAACCACCCAGACAAAATGGAAGCAAATAGGATTGTACCTGGAGCTCACAGAGCACTGAGTGTTTATGGGCAGTTCCCTTCATGCAAGTTTTTTCAATCCCTACAATCATCATCTTATTTTAATTTATTATTTTTTTAAGCCTAAAATTCACTCCAGCTAGCACTGGCAAGCTACAAATAGCATGATGCCTTAATCTTCAGTTCAATTTTATGAAAGGTTTGTAAAGCAGGTATCTCAACAACCGTTCATCTCTTTTCCCTTATGACGTCTACGTGAATATCTGTGAATCTTACTGCTCTGAGAGTTATCAACTCCGATGTAGTCATTTTCAGTTTATTTTCATTTGTTTACTAGAGGTTCGCTCAGCTATTCTATAAATGCAACCCTAGCATGTAGACAGGTATCCCATACTTCCTACATGAAAATTACAGTATTATTGTTCGCTTATTCTGGATTATTGAAAGTCCTTATTTCAACTGTGTGAGCACAGCACAGTATGTGCAAAAATAAAGCTGTTTTGGTTTGTTTTGTCTTTTCCCCTCAAAAGGCCACAGAAAATTATTGGTTTGTTTCTTCAGCTGCAACAATTAATAATTCATTCTTCAGACACAGTGATTAAGAGACCAAAGACAAGGCCAAAACATTGCAGAAATGGACACTAAATTAATTTCAACTGAAAGGAATTATTTGAAAACAGAAATAGAAATCTTCTGCCGTAATCTGCAATACTTAGTGACATAACTAGCCAGAAAGACCACATAAATCAATATTACCACCCTGTAACAGCTCTGCCAGTAAAAAAGATGGCCCATGACTGATTTAGTTTTTTTTTTACCCAACACAAAACATTCATTTTGTTCATACCGTTACTATTTTAACATAGGACTCAACACTGCTAAATCAAACACAGTAGGATTTACCATTGGTTACTGTGATAAAAAATCAAAATGTTTATCCTAGGCCCCAGGTCAGAAGGCAGCACAACTCTAGAAGCAGTGCTGGTATCTCAGAACTCTCAATATTATTAACAACAGCTACAGTAACTTTTAATTAAAGCATTTTCCTCTAGTGGGTTCCCAAACACATAGGACATTTTTGCACTCTTTTAACTAGCATTTATAGCTTCCTTTCACAGCAGCTTTTACTTTAAATAAACACATCCAGAACAGAAGTAGCAAAACCATACTTGTTTTCACTGTGAAATCCTAGAAAACTGTTTGGCAGCAGATACCAACTTATAACCCTGCCTTACTCATACTCTGTGCTCTGGATGGCAGTTTGGGGGTACTGAACTGAGTGGGGGGTGCTGTACAGCTTTTTTTTTCCTTGGAAGTGTTATTACTGCCCTCACAGCATTTTAAGAATGTCATGCTTAGCTACAGAGACCAGATTTTCAACAAATCAGTTCAGTTAGGCACAAAATCAAAATGGACAAATATTCACAAGAGCTCAGAACAGTCAGTGCTAACCTCCTTCGAAAATCTGCCCCAATTGTAGATGCCAAGTACTTGAAAACCTGGCTCCAAGCTCTCGAAAATCCATTTTCATATGTTCAAAACCAACACTGCAGTCACTAAAGGGAGTCCTGACAGTGTTTTTCCACCAGAGGAGGAACAAGGCAAGAGGCAACCTAGAACAGACTGAGTAAACCTACTGAATAAATCTATCTGAAATCACAACGCTTACTACTACTACTACATTGACTGGCAACATCCACTTTTGGGTTTAGCCTCTTTTTTTTTTTTAATTTATATATTAGTCTTTCTGAGCCAGCACTGAGCACGTCTTGCTTTTGCCAATTCCTCACTGTTATCAGCCTGGGGCATTGCTAGAGACAGTAGATGAGAGCCAGAACAGAAAATGTAGCAATCCCTCACACCTTACTTTTCCGGTAACCAAATCAGGTTCAATGTCTGTAAATTATCCCAGTTTACACACCATAGGAAAAAAATACAAAAATAGAATATTAATCCAACTATAAATTTATACAGTTGTGAAAGAGAACATAACCATTTGCTATTTATGTGGGCTGGAATGGTATCACTTAGCTTTAACACACACCCCAGAATTCATTTCCAATAAGGAAGTGTTGTGCAAAATAAGATTGAATTACACATTTTAAAGCTTTCACAGGTTTGAATTTTAATATAAAATATGAAATACCAAGGCCAAAATTCTGCCTTCAGCACAATGCTTTGTCCCAAAGACATGAATAAAAGTTTTTCTGTTACTGGAGTTTATTTGAGGATGTTAGAATTTAGCAGTATAGTAGTTGTTTATGCTTCTGTGTTCAAATGTAAAACTGAAATGACAGTTTTGGCTAATTCATATAGTTATTACACTAGAAAGTCACTTTCCATTAGTTGTCTGAACTGCCACATAGAAAAAGAACCATCATATTTCTGCTGTGATCAGAGCTATGAGAAGTCTTCATGCATCTGTTAAGAAGTCTTGCCTTTAGAACATATGCATGAAGTGCTTGGCTTTTTACTTCTACCACCTGCCCTGATAATTTAAACATGTTATTTTCCTAACTAAAACTATTTTTACTGTGCTCACAAATACAGACTTTTCAAAGAGGCAATGTTAATTCTAGCTTATCTAAACGTAGATGATTCTTAAGAGAAAACATAAGGGATTAAATGTAAAACCCTTGTAATACCCTGGTGTATAATTACATTATTCATTAGCAAGTAACCTCAGGTGAGCGTAATTTAATGTTTCCTTCCTATCCCTTGAGCAAACACAACACAGAATAGCTAATCAATTTGATCCCAAGATCCTAAAGTCTCAGTAAAATCTGGTGGAGGCTTACAGAAGAGTCACCCTAGGTTACCCTCGAGGATTAAGAGTGCTTACCCAACTTACAGGTTCACTCACTTAAGAGGGAGAGGATGGCAGATCCATGTGCTTCCACCATTTCTCAGTAATTTTGGAGGAAAGACATTGTCCTGCAAGACTTGCTTATCATTTGTTGTTGTTCTTGTCTAACTCCCTGTTTTGTGTGCTGGGCTGGTCCTTCATGAGATGCCCTGAAAGTGGGCACATCTGCCCTGAGCCTCGCCTCGCATCTGCCTTCAAGAGAAACTGTAACCAGGCTTTGATTTCAGATCGGTACAGTCTGGGTAAGGATCTGCACACCAACAGAAAAAAAAATCTATTAAAACAATGCTTATTTAACAACAAATTACTTAATAAAACATTTAATTACTTAATAAAGCTACTGCCATTGACACACCTTTTTGCTTCATTCTGCTAAGCAGCTTCAGGAGGGTTAATTTCCAACGACAACGCTGGAGAAAGCGAACCGAGACCTTTACAAGCAGAAGTCCCGCTCCGAGGAGCTGACCCATGACATCCGGACACAGCGGCCGCGCCTCCCGCCCACCGGCCTTTCACAGCTGCTGCTATTCCTGCGCTCCTCCAGGTTTTTCCTCGCTTCTTTTCCCTCATTCCCCTCCTTCTGCAAGGCTACCGTGACACACCCCAGCAGAGGAGCGCCACGGCGCCTGGCGCTGGCTACTGAGGCTACTGAGGCTCTTGCCCCGAGGCACCCGCTGACAGCGCGCTCGTCCACCTGCACGCGCTGCCGCGCGGATCCCGCTTTCCCGCCGCGTGCGCTCTGATTGGCTGCCAGGAGGCGAGGGCGGGGCCTCTCTCCGAGGGCGGGAGCGCGGTGTGAGGGCGGGGACGCTCAGGGCGCTGAGGCGGTGGCGGCTCAGGGGATTTGGTCTGAGATTCTCCTGTTGCTGGGAGCCAGGTGCTCTGGTGAAGGGTGACACCTCCGCCGGTGTTCTCCTCTAGATGAAGCGTGATCTGTGTGTTATTCACCTCGATGTTACATTTGTTCGGAGATATCTAACGTTGGCCTCAGAATAAAGTGTCAGTGCCCTCTTGAGGAAAAGCCTCGCTTCACCTTACCTGTATCTTTCTAATGGTATGCAACAAACTTTAAACAATACAGTTCTTAAACCAGGGAAAAGGTGCCTTAACTGATAATAATGAATAAGCCCTACTACCTTTATTGATGCCTGACTTGAGTTCTTCATTATTATGTTGGCTTTTTGCATTAATGTGTGATCTATAATGATTTGGAGCCATCCCATACTGTTTATTTAATTAGTTTGACTGGCCTCTATATGAAAATATTTCTGCTTCTTGAAAAGTAATCCAATTTCCCAAATACCAGAAAGATAATCACATTCTGTACGAAATTTGACATGATTTTTAATATTCTACTTGTCTATGCCATAGTCATTTTTCTATTGCAGTAGTCGCAATAGACTCATCAGTGCTCAAAGAATTTCTGGAGATCTGTCTTCAGCAATGAGCTGTTTTTCTTTAACTGTACAACATAAACACGAAGTATCCCATGCACGTTTAATGAAAACAATTTGTGCTTCAGTGTATGTCTGTGTGGTAATGCTAAATACAGAAAGACCATCACAGAACTCAAAAGAAGAGTGCAGTTTTCCTCTTGTTCTCAATGATTGGCAGCAGTAATGGGCTGGAAAAGTAATAAGGAAAAGTAACAGGAAAGGGTAACTTGGTTAACTGAAAGTCAATGTAGAAACTATTTTTTTAATAAGATGCTCATTTGGGGTATTATTCTAAACCTCTTTTTTTTTGTCAGAACTATTTTTCCTCATGATGGTATCAAAATTCAAGATCAGTTTTCATGAGACCTCACAACACCTCCTTGTGCATGCAAAGCTGTTCAGTTCTCAAACTTGTTCTTCCTACAACCCCTAAACCCTGTGCATTTAATTCCCTCAATTTTCAACAGTATGTTATGGCCAGATTTTTCAGGGTTTGGGGTTTTTTTGGTTTGTGGTTTGTTTGTTTGTTTTTTTTTTGTTTTTGGGGGTTTTTTTGTCAGTGTAAAAAGAAGTGGATTGTACTAAAAATACTTGAAAGTATGTGGAAACTTGACTGCAAATATTTAGTGGGTTTCAAGGTGCAGGTGTTGGAGTTGACTGTTACGAATGTCTGGAGTGTTACTGATAGTAAATCTGTAGCTGTGAGAAATGCAAGCTTTGTGGAAACTATTTTATTCTTAGTAAACAGATTTAAATTGGGGAGGAGGGGTGAGATGATGTCATAATCCTTAGCTTCTGACACTGTTTTTCATATTGAATACAAGAGGTAGTTTTTGCAAATGAATTCTAGGTGATCTATTTATCTCTTCAGTACTTATGCCTATTGAGCATTTCCTCACTTGTAAAATCTCTTTTTATTCACTTGTATAATTTCACATCACTGAGCTATTTGCTGCTGTTTTTTCAGGTAATGACCTTTATAATTATTCCTTTGTCTATTTGCTTCTGCTCTGATGCAGAACTGTCAGCTTGGGGCCGTATACATTGCCTGCAGTTCAGCACATCATTGACATTTTTATAAAAACTGTTGAAATTGTGTGATTCTGCTCACTTCACTTACGTGCTTGGCAACAGTCCCTTCATGGGTATAGCTGTTGTTTTTCCTCTCTGCTGAATGTTCCAGCTCTTGCAGTGTCAGTTCCTTCACCAGCCATCTGTCTTGCTGGCTCACTTACTATCTTAACAGCTCTCCTCAGACTAGATGTAAGTCCTAGTGAGTATGCCATCAGCTGTTAATTTTTTATTCAGAAGCTTTTAAAACAATTGTTGCTGCACAACATATCATGCTGCACAAATATTCTATATTTCAATCCTCTCTATCCCATCCTTGGCTTTAAAGGGTTGCTTTCCTCTGCATTCTCCTTTTTACAGGTTCCTTTGCAAGTTGTTTGTCTATCACTTAATTTCTTTTCCTGAAAGTTTTAGGGTAATTTTCTTCAATTTGACAACTTGTCCCTGAATTCTATCTGGGGATTGCATGTCTGAATGCAAGGAAGGCCTAATCCAGGTCTGTTTGTTGTGGCACAGTAAATCTACAATCACTGCAAGAAGCATCTAAGTACTTTCAGATATTACACGAGTCAGGTAACAGCTCCTGAGAAGTGTAAGATTGTTATCTTTTGTCAATAAGTTAGATAATAACTTCTTTGTGGTGGTATCAGTGTTACAGATAGGATAGACTGTCTTGTAGCTCAGGGGCTGGCATATTGCCAAACAATCTAGCAATCTTTTTGATGAAACGTTCTATTTGCTTGTAAGCCAGTCAGGCCTGGATGCAAAATTGTTTTATGAAGCCCTGAGAGTATAGTATTCCTTATTATAGTAGCAGTTTGGTGTATTTTTGTACACTATATTTGCTTTATAATCTTCCAATAGCTAAGATTCAGTGAGATAGTGTTGAGAGCTTCATAAACAACTACTTGGGTTTAGTTCAATTTTTGGTTGTAGAAATGAACCACATAGACAATAATTTCAGTAGAGACATACCAGCTTTTCTTCTTTATAATGTATATTGCTAATCCTTTCTTAGACCTTCTGCTCCTTTCCTGGACAAACTCAAATATTGTTTATTCCTAGTGCCAATTAGTCAGCCAAGCATCTGCAGCTGGCAGCTGTCCACAATATAGAAGCCCCAGAAGACTAAAACTCCCAGTTGATTTGCATGTTAGATGTCATTGTTTGCAATCTTCTGGATTTCTTCCACACTTAGTGTTTCTTAATGATAAAGAAAACTGAGTGTGCTTACAGTCGTAACTAATAATTAGTAAGATGGATTTTATTTCCCCACTGTACTTATGACCTCCAGGATAAATTTAGAGCTGTCATTTAATGCCTCTCATGAGGGACTGCCCATCTGAGAAAGGTTTGCTTCCAAACTAAACATTGTCAGTGACACAGGTCTTCTCACAGTGTGATGCTCTTATGCTGGTAGAAGTGTGTTCACAATACATTCATCCCTTCTGGGCCAGAAAGTTAAAGCTATATTACCATATTGGTAACAGAATTTATGCCAGCAAAACAAGTAATTCCAATAGTACAGAAAAGTTTTACTGATTTACACAGTGGTTTTGTGCCATTGCTCAGGCCTTTTTATTCCTTTGTGCACAGAAACTAAAAACAGCTAAACAAGACAGCAGCATAGAAAAAAGTGAGAGTAAAGTAATTACTTTTCTGTCTTTCTCTCAGGCAAATCAACTCCCTAACTCCAGAATGTGACTTCCAGTAGGAAGGTGACAGCAGAGATTGTCTCCAAAACCCTATTAAGTGAGGTACTCAGGTGTGATCATGACAAGTTGTATGATTAAATATAACCAGCAGAGGCAAAGAAATTTGAAACCGTCCAGAAATCTTCAACAGAGAACTGGTAACTAATATACTTTTTCCCTCATTAAATGAAGCTACAGACGTCTTATGCTAAGAAGAGCAAGTATCCAAATCCAAGAAATCTGCAGAGGAAACTGGTGAGCTACAACTTATCTTCCCTTCTTGTTACCAGGATATACTCTGTAGCCTGGGTTCAAACCAAGCATTATCCCATGAACACGGGATATGACATTAAGGAATGTCGCTGTTGTTAGGTGAACACACCACCTGTGATAATTTACTCTGCTTGAAATAACATGTAAACTGGTTTCAGAAGAATAAAACTGCTCACCAGAATATGATTGGAAGGGTATTTTAAGAGCAGACAAAATCTACTTACATGCTAGGCTAGAAGGAGCTAGCTACTACTTAGCATGCTATTAACTAAAAGGAATCTCAATTAATTCCCCCCTTAAAAAAAAAAGAAAAAAAAAAAAGCCTCACAAGATTTCAAGGTTTCATGCTTTAAATAATCTCAGTTACCAAAGAGAATTCCTGCTAACACACCAGCTGGAATTTCTACCAATATAGTTAAGGAAGTGTGAAGTGAATAAAAACTTGATTTTTATATTAGGCTAATAAAATCTTCCCATCATGGCTTTTACATTGTATTATCATTAAATAGATTTACATTTTATCAAAACTATGTGAGCAAGTCGCACCTAGTTGGCAAGAAATCCTCATTGCAACATCCTAAATAGGAACATCACTGTGTAGAGTTTACTATTCTTTTTCAGACTTTCTAAAATAGGACATGGCATGCTGGTCCATTTACCTATAACGTGTTCAATAAGAAACTGAATTAAGTGACTTTTCATAATCTGTAAAACAACTGTGTTGTGGCACAGATATCAAGACTCTATAGGTAAGTTCTGAATGGAGAAATCTGGAGCTGGGCCTTGCAGTATTGTCAGAAGTAGCTCTTCACAGGCAGATTATGAAATTAGAGCTGTAATCTCTGCCTGACATAGAGTTAATATGCAGCCATTCCAGGATTGAAGCTGTTTACTGATTCTTCCATCTGTCAGGATTTTCCTAGTTTCTATGGGAAGGACATACATTCATTTGGAGCTGAGATTGCGTGGAGGAAAACTTTCTTTGTGGCTGTGTTATGGAGCCCTTTTGAAGAATTGTAGGTAGCTGCTGGCAGACCACCAGGTGAAGGAGTGAATGGGCATAATGGATGTGTTTATTTACAATAACTAAACAAACTTAAAATCCTTTTCCTCCTCTTAGGTGTGACATTTGAAACTTGTTTGTGCAAGAAAAAATAGTGTAAGAAGAAATAGTTAAAAACATTAAGACATAATGAGAATGAGAGACCTGAATGAAATCTACACTGGGTTTTTTTTTCCCTTCATTCTTTCTTTTAGGACTGGGCTTAGGTGACTAAAGTTTAATGTGTAAAATCTGCAAGGTTAATGTATAAGCTAGACTTGAAGGACCTTGCCATTGGGAAATAATGAAAGCAATCCATTGTATCAGCTGGCTGAGACGAACATCACATATTTGCTGTAAGCTACTTGTGAAGATTGTCTTGGAAAGTCCAAAGAGTCAACATAAGAAAGAACATTTATTTTGTGCTGACCTAGTGGTCTGGTAGGGTTCTGTACCTATACATTGATTCTTCTGTGTTCTGTAGCCTTTTCTTGCAGGACTATTGCAATTAGGTATGTGTAGCAGTAGCCTGTGTGCTATGCATCAGAGAAACTTTCAGCAAATGTGTCTATATTCAATAAAGATTTAGCTATGCCTGTACTTTTCACCCTATGTCCCTTGGCTACATTATGTTTTGCTTTGGAAGACATAAAGAAGAGGATATTGGGCTAAAGCTGAAGTTCTGAGAAATTATCAGGAAACTGGTTTTTAAAAATTTGCAAATATCTACTCCTGTCACTCATGTTATTTGAAAGTTAATAGTTTAACAAGGAAGCTGAAATGGCAAGTTCAGGCCTTCTTGCATTGAATAAAAATCCTTTTACATCAAAGATATTCCCATTTGTTTACAGCAATATACATTGGAATTATGTTTGCCAGGCTGTGGCAGCCAAATTCTTGTGCTTCATTTCCATTGTACATTGTCCTTTCAAATGAATGTTTATCATATAGCTGATACCCTGGCAGTAAATAGAGTAATTTACATAATTGCACCTTATCTGGACTAGATTTTTCCAATATTTTTTTCCAGCATTTTTTTCCAGCTTTGCTGTGGAGTGAGAAAAGTTTCCCCAGGACTAGAATCAATGAAGGACTGTTTTTAGACTATGGAGTCATCTTTCCTTGCTCTGTCTTGCCATGCTTGCAAGAGCAACAACACCTTAAAGCTGTATCATGAAAAAGGGGTGCTATGTGCATCCTCTGGGACTAGCAAGGATCCCTATCTCCAGCCTGTGCCAGCAGTGTCTGTATCCACCTGCCCAGGAATTCATATTGTCAGGGACTCTTCCTCCCTCTCTTTCTCTCTCAAAGAGGCACTAAGGGATTCCAAGAGGGATTTTATCCTTCTTTCCTCTCACTCATGGCAACAAGAGAACACCAACTGCTCTATCCTCTGTCTAGATCTACTAACACATACCAGTTCACAAAGCAATAATAAACTTAACAAGATTCTTATCTTTCTTCATTTTTTGGTCCTAGTTCCTTAGTTTGGATAGGAGACTCCTGTCCATGCTGTGTTTTCTAGACTCTCCCCGTCTTTTCTTTCTGCACGTAGGGTCTTCAATGGAGTTGAGCTTTGAGCTCAATGAAGCACTCCTAGAGGAAAAGCTATAAATCTTTGATCTCTCATCTCTATGGCAGTGCTGATTTCACAGAAGTAACTGTAATGAAGGAGTCAGGAACTGAGTATTTTTTCCTCTACTCTGTGATATTCAAAGTGTTTCAGGGCACACTTATAATTCTGATGTATTTTTACTTGTCATTTCTCACTGAGACAGAATTTCTCATTGTTTTCAATGACTAACAGTTCTGCTTAGCAATATGGGAAGAGTGGAGTAGCCTGTACAGAAAGCTACAGTCTCTCAACAGATTGCTGCTTACTTTCCATAGATATTATCTCTTCCCAGAAAGGGTCAAACTCTGCTTTTTCTCCAGCCAGTAATTTCTTAGTAAAGAAAGAAAAAGTTTCACAGCTTCCTCATCATGAATCTTTCTGCTAGACTCTTTGCAATGCAATTACCTGACAGAAATCTATGGAATTTTACCCCTTTTTCCAACATGGCTGTACCAATGTTTGGAGTAAGTCAAAGGAATAAAATGGCCACTTTTCTTTTGGCAGAGAAAAGATTGAAGTAAGACATCCTGCTTAAAAGTGAAATGCTTCTACTGTACTTGAAGCACAGTATAGGTGGGAAAGAGCTAAAAAATCACCAAAACCCTGTGCTAAAGCAAAACTGTTGATCAATGTTAACTCATTTAGAAATAGTCATGAGGGACAGATGGAATCCAGTTATTATCTCTTTTTTACTTGAGTCTGTTTTAAAATATATTGATGCTTGTGTACTTTTGAGTGGCAGATACGGCTTGTCACTTTAAAGGGTGTTTTTGCTGTTGTTAATACTGAAATAGATTGTACTCGAGGAACAGTAGTTAACAGAAGTCTTAAGTACCTCAGAGAAAATACTTGTCTTGCATTTAGTATCTCAGCTTTCAGATTTAAGCAGCTGTATGTGGTTAAACTTTGAAATTATGTAACAGTAATAGAATGCTGTTCAAGTTGATGCCTTTTAGAAGACAAGGGAGTGGGGGTGGGGATGTGATTGTACAGTAAACCCACGTTAAACTTTTTCCTTAACTGTACTCCTTGAGACAGAAATCAGCTACCCAGAACAGAGCCCAGAAGGTGCTCTCTGCAGTTTGCTCTGAACTCATAGTGCATCTTGTGGGTTTTTTCCCATAAGACAGTGATATAAGTCTAAGCATTGATGTAATTCATATTTAAATCAGAATTTCTCAGTCTATGTTGTTTAATTGTAACCTGTTCCCTGGCAACATATTTCTAGAGTAAACATCCTCTTATTATCTGAAGAATATGCATTTTTAATTATCTCAAAACTGCACTGAATTGTTAAATTGTGTTCTTATTCTGTAGTTGAGCTGTGTCATAGGTCATAAACTACTTTCCAAAGTGCAAGTTTCAACAGATGCTGTGTGAATGTTAACAAATGGCACCTTTAAAAATCATTTCCCATATTTTTAGGGTACCAGTTTAATGTTTTTCTGCTTTGTATTAGTGATGTTGAAGTTTTAATGCACTTCCAAAGCAAAGATAGCAAACCATGTCACCAGAGCAACTCTACTGCAAATGTAGCAAGAATAATCCTTTTATGCTGGTATAAAGCTAAGTGGACAGGCAGAGGATAAACTTCTCATGAGTGGAATATTGGTTGTGTATAGACTACTCCTCTTTTATAATTTCTGAGATATCTTGGTTCCAAATTTAAAGAAAATTGTATAAGCATCTTAAATGGAAACTAATGGAAATTCTGTTTGTTTCAGAAATTTTCAGTAATTTGGTCCCGTGTGTTTCATGTGGAATACCTCAGTTGTCTATATTTGAACATTTTGTCAAGTTGCATTTTTTGAGAACAAGTAGCAAGAGATCTAAAAAAACCTAAGTGTAATTTTTTGATAGCAGCTTCACACATATCTCAAAAAAAAAAAAAAAAAAGGGAAAAAAGGAAATCTGAAAAAGAACAAATTATTTCATGCAGTTCTTGCAAACAGGAGCTAGTCCAGGTCCATCACCTCTGCTCTGTAAAATAGCAGGTGAATGAAGAATGCAAACTATCAAGTATTAGGCCAGAGAGAATAATCACCCTGACAGAAGAGCAGGCATTCTGCCCAGGCACATATTCCCACTGAGGAGGCTGGGGTCAGCTCACACAGAGTGAGCTTTCTGTTCTTTAAATATGCTTGTTAAACCTCAAACTTGCAGCACAAGATTCAAGATGGAGAGATTTCTCAGTCTCCCTCACATTCACTGAGATTTTCTATAATCATGAAATTGCTTGTTCCTGCTTTGACTCAAGAGGATGTTTGCTGGTCACTTCTTTAAGGTATGACAGCATTCTGCCTCCTTTTAGAGTAAAAGCTGAGTGGCTCTGACAGTAGAGCCCTCCAAGGGCAGTATGTGCATGACCAAGTCAGGAATCACCAAAATCTGGTGACTTCCCAGTAGATAAGTATGACTGTATGTGCAGGGCTTGCCCTCTGTCCCATAGTTTTCCTCTTCTTGCCCCCTTCCCAAGCACTAGAAACAAAGCTGAGTAGAACTTACTCAAGAAGGAAAATCTTGTATTCATTGCAATTCTATATAAATACTGCCTCCAAACTGCCCATTTCTCAGAAACTACTTGTTCAAGACAAAATAAAATGGAAGTGAATATTTCTGCAAATCTTGTCAGCATTGTGCTGTCAGCTCAAATTATGGATTGTCCCTTTTTACAACAATGTCACAATTTAACCATAGTCTAACATTTTCCCAGATTTTAGAGTGGCTTTGACCTATGAGACATAAAAGTACATGATTATAGCAATAATGGCTGGAGTACAGCTGCAATTTTCTTCTGTTGTGGAGTGTTGTGGAGAACTTAAAACAAATGCTTAAACTCTACAGTCAAATATTTAGAAGTTAGAAGCTACACCTTCAAAAATCACTGAAAATATTAGTTGCTACTTGAAGCTAGTCAGTGGGATTGCTCCTTTGTAGTTAGCAGGCCCTTTCTTCTAAAATGAAGCAGTACATAATTGCTTATTTCAGTGTGCATTTAAATGCCTTTTTTAAAGAGTAGACTTGGGAGTGTCATATAACAATTTACAGGCATTTATGGGGATAAGTAAAATCTAGTTATGTTTAATGCCAAGAATTGCTAGAATTCAAGCAGAAAATTGGCACTATACAATACATAAAATTATTTTTTCTCTTTTTAGAGCTGCAGAAAATACATAAGCCATTTCAGCCATATGTGGAGGACAATATTAAGAAGATGTTTTGGTAATACAGAGTACTTTGATTCTCCATACCATATAAAGGTATGTGTCCTGTTGTTCTCCCTCATACAGACAGCAGTTAAAAAGTCTCTGCTTTTCTATAGTGCATGATGATTATTAACTATAGCATTTTTGTACAGATTGTGCCTATAAGGATTTTTTCAATCCTTAAAAAACCCCTGCCCTTTCTGTGTTGCTGTAGAGTGTCATCATAACAGTGGCTCTAACATTAAAAATATATCCAGGTCAGGTTTCTGTGCAAGCCTTTTTGAAAAATAGACTTTTACTTAAGTGTAATGGAAACATTTCCATGACTTCAGCGGTCTCCTTTGGAAGTTAAAATAAACATTTCCACAAAGAAATTGCAGCTTGAGACTTAATTTACTGAGCTGAATGCATGATAGCTGGACACAGAAAGTTGCAGTGGATCCTACATCAGTAAACTATTGATTGTTTATTGCCCAAGCTGACATACAAGTAATTAGCAGAAATATTCTATTTGCAATAGCCTTTAGCATAAACAATGTTGGAGGAACACAAGAGTCTTTTTTAATATATTTTGGGAAGCCCAAATTGTAGGCTCTATTAAAAGCATGCTGCACTGGCTTCATTAGGACAAAGCAGCTTTGTCTTTGTCCTAACTGGCCAGGTAGAAATATGAATGTGGCAGCAAGCACAGAGTCTCAGTTTATGAATTATGGCTATGTAGGGGTGTGGTCAGAGCATGCTGCTTAGCTTTTCCCACATTTTAGTGGCTTCTTGAGGGCTGTTGCAGGCAGCAGCAACTGCAAACCCAGAGCTGAAATGCCTACAGTGTCCTTCTGTTATAAAGCCTCCTATTCCTACCCAAAAATGAGAACCTATTTTAAGGTTTAACAGTGTCCTTTTAAATTAGAAGTAAACTGCTACAGTGAGATATTCAGACTGGGTTAGGCAGAGTATGCTATGGTTACCATCACTAAACAGAGCTGGATCTGTTAAGATCAAAATGGTTGACTTGTCACTCTATAGTAATTGTTCCCTGTGGAAAAAATTCAATAGCATCGCTTAAATCACACATAGCTGATCACGTGCTCTGAGGCTTTGATGGTGCTTAGACTAAAAGGCAGAGGTAGGGAGGAGCTGTGTCAGGAAATCTAATTCTGCTGGTGTGAGGAGAAGCTTGCCTTGCACACAGTCATGTGCACAAATTGATTTTTAATTTTACGGTAAAGCACTATTGTAATTATTAACTCAATTGATGCCTAAAAGGCTACTGTTAAAAGCCAGATGTTATGCCCCTGCATGTCCAAGGTGCCTATTGGAAGGAGAGCTTTTGGATGTGAGATGACTGTCAAGACTGCATTCAATCAATTCAACTTCTTTTTATTACAGTAAAGCACAGAATCTGTTCATCTGCAGCCTCTACAAGAAAAATTGAACACATGCTATACTAGAAATTAATTACATACCTGGACCCTAATCATTAGTACAGAAAAATTAAAAAAAAAAAAGAAAGCCAAGTCAATGAAAATGAGAAGTACTATGTTTCTGTCCAGACTGGAGAATCTTTAATATTATGGGAATGTATGTGAGTCCCACAATTTTGCTTTTAAACACTTACCTTACTGCTCCCTTCAATTGTTTTTCTGGTTCTTCTCTTCTAACAATGATACAGTAACAGGGGGAGCTGGAGATACTTAATACACAAATTCTAAATACAGGGCAGAAGTAAGTTAAGGCGAAGTGCTAAGAGTATGCTGATTAGACTGCATTTGATTTTCTAAAGGAAGATTTTTTTATCATAGTTTGGTTCTTCAGTTTCTTTTGAAAATCAGCACCGAAACTGTACAAGTTCCTGGTCGGATTCCATGCAGTCTCCTGGGTTAAACTTTTCTCGCCATCTACACCTGAGAAAAGTGCTGAGTTTCTGTTTTGCCAGGCTTCCCCTTCCCCTGCCACTCTCAGAAGTGTAAGTTAACCTGTCTTACCAACAACACAAAAAGGGTGCAGCTGCATCCTACTCAGTTTAGGCTGAAACAGTCTTTTGATAGCTCAGGAATACTCGCTGATTCTGAGACAGAAGGTACTACACATACAAGCAGTGAAGAACACTTGCTGCTTGATTATGCATGGTTAATACACTTGCTCAATTCCCTATTCATCACCTAGCACTAAGAGGAAGCCTGAACCATCAGGCATAACAGCACAATGCTTGGCTGTAAATGACTTCATGTAGGATGCAACTTGCCATTTGGCCTTAAATACAGTGGAATTTTTTCCTCTCTTTTTCTGACACCTTGTCACAGAAACACTGTGGCTGCTACTCTGACCTTCTGCTGCTTGTCCTAGCTCTTCAGTGGGGCTGGTAATCCACACGGAAAGAAGTAAGAAATTACTGCAGTGCAATATCTATACAAGCACTACAGTTAAGGAGGGTACTCAAGGAAACCATTTTGCAGTCTTGACTATAACACTATCTTACCTGTATGACAAACACATCTTTTCCCCTGCTGAACCATAAGAATAGGAATGTGATTCCATGAGCAAATTAATACACATAGGGGTATTTTCCCCCTACATCTAAGTACAGATAGTTGCAGTTAACCAGCCATCCCGCTCTTCCCCACTCCCCGGAAACTAAAATACCGAAACTACTCAAAAAACATCTGGACCGTACGGCTTTGTTCCCCGCGGTCCGCCTCGCGGAGCTCGCTCCCAGCACACAACTCGCGCCTCCGGCAGCCTCCGGCTCTCGGCTCGGCAAGAGACCCCCGAGCCGGCAGCTCCGAGCGGAGGGCGGGCGGGGATGCAATGCGGATGGGCGGGGAGGGAAAGGTTTTACCTGCTCCTTCCCCCGCGGAGCCAGGGGCGCCTGGAGCTGCTGCATCCACGCCGGGGCGCGGCGGGCGGGCGGGCGCTCAGAACGCCTGGCGGAGGCGCCTGAGCGCCGGGGCCATGGCCGCGCCGGGGAGCGGTGGGAAGGGAACGCCGCCGAAGCCTCCGTAAGCCGCGGGGAGACTCAGCACCTGGGCGCTGAACAGCTCCACGGAGCGCCACGGGCGGGGCCGGCGCCGCGCTCCCGCCCCTGGGCGCGGGGGGGCCGCGCTCCGCCCGCCGCCNCGGGGCCCCGGCCCGGGCGGCGCCCGAACGGAACGGGCGGCAGTGACCACACTTCCCAGCCGCCCCGCGGAAAGGAGGTGGCTTCGCTCCGGGGACAGCCGGGAGGTGTAG
The DNA here is from genome assembly GCA_013400495.1 of Nicator chloris. Classification (NCBI taxonomy): domain Eukaryota; kingdom Metazoa; phylum Chordata; class Aves; order Passeriformes; family Pycnonotidae; genus Nicator; species Nicator chloris. The sequence goes on from WAAE01023794.1 coordinate 28,460, forward strand.
TCCTGGTGCCTGTGGAGCCGGCTCGTTTGGGCGGTGCCGGGGGCCGCGCGAGGGCTAATCGCCTCTGCCCGAGCGGGAGCCCCCACCGGGCAAGAGCCTGGAGCCACCGCCCCCCGAGCGGGGAGCTCCGCCCGCCCGCAGGCCCGCGGAGCCGCGGCTGTCCCGCACCGGGGTGTTGGCACTGCGGCGCTGCGCTTTGTGTGGAGACTTTCCAAAATGTTTGATTCTATCCTTTTTTGGGGTTTTTTTGGTGGGGGCAGAGGAAACTTCTTTTAATTACAGTAAAGCTCAAAATATGCTACTCTGCAGCCTATATAAGACAAATTGAATGTATGCTATCTTGGAAATGAATTACATATCTGAACCTTAAGCAATAGTAAAAAAACCAAACAGACAAACACAAAACCCAAGAAGTCGCTGAATATAAGAAGTACTATATTTCTATTCAGACTGGAGAATCTCTAGTAACATCAGAACCGATGCAAGTCACATCAACCTGATTTTAAACACTTGCCTTACTGCTCCCAGCAATTGTCTTTCTGGCTCTTCTGGTTTAATATGGGGAGCATTTCCATAACGTTTGACTGCCCTTTTTTGTCGAATTTTTTTGGGGGAGGAAAAAAAAGTGATAGTAGAGTTGCTACGGTCTTTGAGAGAGTCCTGAAAGCTGTCCTGCCTCCCTCCCACCAAGATACAGAAGATAGAGGTTGCGTGTTGTATAATACACGTTTAGCTGTTTAGAGCATCTAAGCAGTCAGGACTCCGCCTCATCAAAAGCAAAACACTGCAGAAAATGTAGCAAAAAAAGCCTGTAATCCAATTGCAGATGGCTGTTAGAAAGGCATCTCTGATATCTATGTTTATACAGGGGTTTTCATGTAGTTATGAAGCATTTTCTGAAGCAGGATGTGGTATTAGTTAACTTACAAATGAAATAGTACAGCATTTCCAAGCATTTTCTGTTTACTTGCTCATCAAAAGAAAAAGTCATTATTTAGTGTAGTTTTAAATTAGACGTTAATTTACTCTTTTGCTAATGACTACAATAGAAGAATCTTTCAAGTGCTATTTAAAAAAAAAAAAATAGTTAACAAGTAAATTTAGAAGTTTGGGCTCTCATCTCACCCTGAATTATGTTGAAAGATGCTGAAGGCTTGTGTGGAGGATCCAGTATGTTCGAGCTGTATGAAGGTCCCTGCTTTTGATGCTTTGAAATCCTGTTTTCCAAGCATTGCCCTCATTTAAGAGGTTTTAGCAACTGTACTGCCACTTTCAAGAAATATGACAGAAATCTGGGGCAGCCAAATAAACTGAGCAGTATGTTTTATTTACACTGTGTTAGCAAAACCTCCCTTTGGGTTGTCTTCATCCCTATGTGGTTTATTCTAAATCAGTGATGCAGGAGTTAGGTTTACTGCTTCATTCAATGGGTAGATATTATAACAAATTCTTGCCCACTTTTGGATGCTTTCTTGGGTAGTTCTTAAATGTAATAGGTTTCCCAGACAGCAACTGGCTCACACAGTCACACCCTACTGAGCAAGATCTTTTCTGCAGCCATCCTGAAAGGGTGAGAAGTTGACACTGATGTTACATTTTGCATAGTGGTTCATGGATTTAAAGTACTGCCAGATTTGTTGTAATGGATGCCTGATATGATATGACCTTCTATGCCACCAGCATGCTAACTTGATCACAGCATAAGTCTTTGGAATATATACAGCTGTTTGATAATTATTCTCATCTTTGCTACACGCTGACTACTAAATTGCTTCCTGAAGTACCTTCCCCAGTGTTTCCACAAGACTCACTCAGATCAGAATTACCTCTTCTGTTCCCTACCTTGCTGAACTTTACAGCATTAGAAAGTTGTAGCAAAGTATAGTAGATAAGTTTCAAACAGCAGTTACTTTATTACAGCTTTTGATTGACTGAAACACACTTGCAGATGTGCAAAACCAGCACAATATGGAAAGTATTTATGAAAATGCTATGGCAAACGCTTCACTTTGAATAATGACTCTTGAGATTATTCAAGACGTGGGTTTGATATAATAAAGAACAAATTACGGAAAACTATTCCATTTGGCATCTCCTTCACATTCATGTAACAATAGAATGTAATTCCTCCAGGCTGGGCCTTTAGTGTGCAATTGGGGCTCCCTCTCCAGAAGGCTGCCTGAGACCGAGGCAGGGGGAAACCTGCCCTGCCCTGCCCTGCTAAAGAGCCTGGCTGAGGCAAACACGAGGCCTGAGGAAAACCTCCAGGAGTTTAGGCAGCTAAAGGGCACTCCCGAGTTACAAGACCACAAGTAAGCAAGCCTTTTAGTGCTAATGTGGAGGACAGCCAGCACTGCTCCCTGCTCATTGCTCTTTGTTTCCTCACCCCTTTAGTCTTAATGAAGCCAAATTTGTTCTTTTGTTAGCTGAGAGGGTCCTGCTAAACTACTAACCATGTTCTGCTTTGCAAAGAAGAAAAATAGAAATATAGACACATTAAAAATACTTTTGAAATAGTTGTGAATAATCTAAATATATTAGTTCAAACTGTTACACAGGTCAAATTATCTTTAATTAAAGGATTTAGTGACTGAAACGATTTAATGTAATTTACTTTAATACATAGTAACTTAGTTAATCAAAAGCTCACATCATTCCTACCCTCCTCTTTAATAACCTCAGTTCTGAACTGTAACTTTCTGGGCACCAGAATAGAAGAACAAACTTTGCTTTGCTTCCAAAGCTCTCATGGAAATTCCTGAGAACTACCTTCAAATCTGGAATTAGGTCTGGCTAGGTTAAGATTTTTACACTTACTCTTGATTCCAGATAGAAGTAAAATTGGAATATCTATATCGAATCAAATATGAAAAGTTCTTTGAGATCTTACACGAGAAGCCATCAGCCATTCAAGTACGGCTGAATCACTGGATTCATGGATCCTGGTTTCTGCTAACAGCAGCTGTAGTGTGCTGTTGTCAGCAGCAACCAATCTGCTTACCCTGGAGACAGTGACTCCCATTTTCCTGCACACATAAAATAGATTCAGGGAAACCCAGATAGAAGATTAAATTTCTTCCCAATTTTGATGAAATCCCTGCATTTATCTCAGTAGGTCATCTATCTTATGAAGGAAAGCAAGAAAAAGTACTGTTATTTTCAACAGATACCACAATGTGTTTCCTTTTTTTAGGTTTTGTACATCCAAATTCTTGTTGATGGGCTTGGTAAACATTTAATTAGACATACTGAAGGATCACGGATCATTCTGTCTAAGGACTGCCCAATTATATTTTCAAAGGTTTGTTCTTATTAAATGAAAGAACAGCAGATGTGATGATTCACCCTCACTACCTCCATTTTCTCATCCTCAGTAAATTATAACCATACAGGGTCAACATTTTCTTTGCCTTGCAAAGAAATAAACTGACAGAATAAAGTAAGAATAATTTATCTTAAGTTGTTAACAGAATAGAAAAGCTGAGATTACGCCAAATGGTATAACTAAAATAAACGGCACAGCCACATACAGCTAGAGTCTCATAAAATTGAAAGGATATATAAAAGAAGAAACTCAAGGTATTCACTCAAAAAGACAATGGTTTTAAAAAAATTTGTAGATACAGCCTTGATCAGGTCTCAAGTAGTCACTATATAAATAGGGTTTTGAAATTATTTTTACACCTTCCAATTCACATAGAGACTACTGCAAACTTGTTTCATGTGTCTTGTATAAGTCTTTCATGATTCTGCCATTGGAGGTTCAATGTTTTATCAGTAAGAGATACCATGGCACAGTATTCTATGTATGGAGCTGTAATGGTTTGTTTATAACTGCTTAAGTGTAGATGTCAAATGCACAGACAGCATAGACTGAACTGAGAAAGCAGTTGATTTTAGAGCATCAGTTAACAAACCAGGAGAAAAAAAAAGTGTGAAATAGTTGTAAATATGCAAGACTGTATATATGCACATAATTATGACAGGAAACTGTCAGACAATTATGCTAAAAGGTTTTAATTAGACAGTCCAATCTTTTGCCGTAGTTCTCTGAGATTTGAAGAATCCAAGGAGGTGATCAAGTGAGCTTGATTTATTTTAAATCACCTGTTGGACCACACAACCAGAAGGCAAGTTACCCTAGATTAAGGCATGAAGACGTCCGGTAGTTGACACTGAGTATTCCCTTTTGGTATTTATGGTACATGAGTTATCTTGAGGCTGCCTTTAACTTATGAATGGAATTTTTTATAGGTATGGGTGAGAATTATCTTCCTCTAACAGGGAAAAAAAAGTGCAATACTTTTAATCTGAGATCATTTTTAACCAAGACAGACTATTTCTATTTCCATGTAGGGGGGAGAAAAAAACACCACAACCCCTCTGCTACGGGGTACAACCCAACAAAGCTCTCTTCAGTGTTGTGCTTGTAGCTACAAGCTTTTTAATGCAAAGCAGTATGCTGTTGAAATGTTTCATTAATATAAATTGTAGTCAAATCAACTGCATAGAGCAGATTGCATTTAGAAAATGTTGAGTGTTAAAAATAGCATAATTAAAGAAACTTTCTTGTACTTTTTTTCACTTAATATTTCTCTCAGCTCTCAGAGTTTAAATTCATGACAGCAGTATTACACTTAACTTAGTTAGCTATCATCAGATATCTGGTGCCAAAAAAATTTATTGAGTTCAAAATCATAAGAGGTTTTATTACCTCTTCTAAGGTAACGAGGGTGAATGATTTATCCAGTATCTGGATAGCTTCAGGGAACAAGATGTTCTGAAGTTTGTAGGTAGGTTGTTTTTACCTCATCAAGACTGGAAAGCAGTCTGAAATTTTTCTTTTTTTCTCTCTCTTGACCTGTATTTCTCTTATTTGTTCATTACAAGTCTCAGAAATCTCATTTTAAATCCCATCTGGCAAATATCTTGAGATCTAGAAATACCCTAGTGGAAGAAAAATGTAAAAGTGAAGGATTAAAATTAGACAGTCACTCAGAAAAACACATACGCTTAGGCTGAAGGCACACAATCCATTCTTATGTTCCTAGGTAGAATGTACAAAAGACAGCAAAGAAGGAGCCAAATGTTTATTTCCAGCTTCAGATCTTTTTGTTGCTCAGCAAATTGAATAATTATGCTTGGATCTGCAATTTAAGCAGTGTAATTATCCAGACTAGTAGGCTAGGCTTCAGATTTCTGGGAGAATGGGTATCCTTTTTCAAGTGCTACTGGCCAGGATAATTGTAGCTTCCAAGTGAGCAGTAAATGACGATGATTGCTTTTAGTCTTGTCCTAATAACCAGAAATATCAGGGCATCTCAAGCTCTTGTCCTGTGAACAGTTTTAATGACCCTACAGACCTGGTTTCTCTGGGCAAATAAAAATGTCTCCAATTTTTGATCATTTCATTCAGTACTGTACACTCATCTGTATTCCTTCTTGTTCACTGTCCATCCTTGGGAATGCAGACACATTCCTTCATTACTGGATTTATATAACATATAAAGGTCCTCAGTAAAGGGGAACCTTGATTTAAAAAACAAAAGCAAACTAGAAGCAGCACAGTGCACAAAATACTCTTACATCTCGGTTACTAAATCTAAGGATTAGTCCTTTGTACTTTGAGTGTTTACTGGTTTGCATTGGTTTTTAAAAAATGCTTGTCCTTTCTTGATTTTTGGATTTGCCATTTAATCAAAATTGAAATGAATACCAAGTAGTAGGTGCAATCTCCTAACTTGATTTTTGGCAGTTTCTCCCCTTGCATAGTATTGCCAAGTTTTGAGGATTATAGACATTTCAGAATAATAGACTACCTTCACCTTACAACTCACATTGTATTGATTATTTCCCTTCACTTTTTAGTGTCTGAATTTCTCTTATGGAGACAAGGGTTTTGCAGAGCTTCTGTTCAAAGCTTGAAAAAATAACATTAAAGCAATAATTTGTCAGTGAATCTAAAATTTGTTCTTACATTTGACTTGGAAGCTCTCCAAATCATGCTTAATGTTTATTTTTCTGGATGGCCCAGTTGTGGGGAAACTTACATGTGCCTACAGATCTCTCACTCAACACTTGGGATGTATATTTCAATAACTTAGACATTTAAGTGACTCTAGAGAACGTGGATAATTCTTTTGAATGCTTTATTCCTTGGGAGTGCCTGATGCAGCTATTTAATGGTGGACCATTCTGATCATTCTCTGAAAATGTTATCCTTTTAATGAGTTAGGCTGGATCACTTCTAGAAGAGTAGCTCTCTAGACTTAACTTCAAGAACACAAACTGGAAAATACTGCTGGACTCTGTAGTTAAACTCAGAGGTTCAGCTAAGCTGCTTTACATAATTGGATGCTTTTCATGTTGGCCTGAAATGGGTTCTCTCCCCCAGTGTGCCAGAGGCCAACCCACACAGAGCATTGGGGTATTTGATGTTGTCAGAGAACAGCATTAGATAAAATGTGCAACTTCTTGTATATTTGAGTCTACTTGGTTCTGCTTCCTGCTGTCCCTAGGAAGAAAGTGTGTACCTTTCATCAGATGTGATCTTTTGTTCGAATTCCACTTTCTAATGCAACCAGATAATTTCTACCCCCACAGAGTGACTCGACTTTTTCAGGGCCCAAGGCACATTTAATAGCAGTGAAGACTGACAAGCTGAATTTTCCTTCCTTGTTGTGACCAACATTTCACAAAAATCATGAACTACAAAATGTTTTGTTGCTTTTTCTCCAAGTTCAAATTGTGTTAATAAGGTCCAGCCAGTCAAACAAAGCTTTAGAATATTTGAACATCATCCTTTGCAAGGAAAAATCAGTAAGCAAAGTGAGAGATGCTGGGAAATGTTTGAGTTGCTTTCTCCTTAAAACAACAGCAACAAAACTGTAATGAATTTAATTTCTGGCCAACTACTTTTGGCAATGCTCCTGTATCTCACACTAAGCTTCTAAGAGGATTATTGATTGTGTATGGTAGCAGCTTCCAGTTTCCACATTAGCCTTAGGAGGAAATTAGATGATCTATAAGTAAATACTGTAAGCGTAAAAACTGTGCTGAAGCCTTTCATTATTCATTTGAATTGGATGTTTTGGTTTTTAGAAGACAACTCCATTGATGTTATGGATGGTTTTACTGTTTTGTTTAATGTTTTATTTATGTTGGAGTAGAAAGCCACTTATCATGTTACTTTTTAGCATAAAACATTAAAATATCATTATTCTTTTTGCAAGCTATTTGTGAAATGAAAACCAAGTATTTGCCCCTTTTATAATCCTTCAAAAATACGAGGTTTGTGCTAGATTTAATTAGTTAAGCCTTAATAGAGAAAAAAAATTACTTAGCATATTTGAAAAGCCAGACCGTTAATTTAGATTCTTAAGTATAGATCAAGCTGCCTACATTTGGACATCCAAGTTGGGAAATTTCAGAATACTTTGTAATTCAAATTAGTTTAATATTGAATAATTGCCATAAACAGTTTGCCTTATTAGGTTGTAGTAAAAAAATTGACTTGATTCTCAGATTAACATTGAATAACAGATTATTTCAAGAATATTTGATCTGAATACAGATCATTAAGTAGTACAGGGAAGAGGGAAAGAATTAAGGTGGTTAAAACAAAATTCATTAAATATTAGTCCATAGTGAAGGCATATATTGCCTATCTGGTGAGAAAATTACTGTAATAAAAAGTTAGGAAAAAGTTTAATGAGCTTTATGAAACAAATTCAATGTCTGCTAAAACAGAAACCTCTGAGAAAAAAAAATATTAGAGTGATGAGACAAAATGAACACACTGTGTAATAAAACAAATCAAAAGATCAGACCAAAGTCTAGAATCGAACAGCTTCTCCATTTCCTTCTAATTTTCTTGGTGGAAAACAAAATCCAACAAACAAAAAACCAAACTCAAAAAATCCACAAGCAAATATTTGAAGACATTTGTGGCTACTTCAGGTGATCTTGTAAGTTGGCTTTATTGTGTGATTCTTTCTGTATTTGAAAGATTTTAGTGTTTAGAACCATATGTTCTATGATTTTTTGATTAAAGATATTCCCAATAGGTAGTTGGTTTTAAAAACTTACTGATTATTTAAATCCTTAATTCCTCTAAAGACAATTCAACAAGTGAATCAGGAGGGAGAGTGAACCTGAACACGTGAATTTGGTAGAAATCTCAGCGACTTGCTGACTCAGAATTTGAGAGAGGTTAACATTTTTTTCTGATATGACACTGTATTCTCCTCCAGTGAAACATTTTTGGTTTCTACTGTCAGAGAGATTTGTTTTTCAAGTGATAGACTGCCAAGCTCCTTGCTTTTATCTCCTGCAGGCATTTGAGTGCATTTTTTTAAAGTGTTCACTGTGGTAGGTGCAGAACTCCCTCAAACTGTACAATAGATGCAAGATCATCTCACCTTCAGAACACTGTTCAGGTTGGATGCTAACTGAAGGCTGAAGACTTGCTTCAGACTGGATTTCTGTGCTAAATACTTCCTTTCTCCAATGCTACCTAAAAGAATATGAAGATGACACTGAACATGCTAATTTATATCTCAGAGTTCTTTTTCTGCGTGACTTCATCCTTGAATTTCCAGTTTTAGCGTTTTAGCAGTTTCACACCCTGTGACATAAAAAATGGATTGTGCCAACAAAACAATGTAATGGGTTTCTTATGATTTTATACTTTCCAAAATATCTTCAGCTAACCAAAAAATAAAATGGATTTGAACAGCAGGCAAATTGTTATTAAAAGGATTAAGAACTTTTATCTATGCTGAACATTTGCCACAAGCCATTTAGATGTGAAATTGAGAATGAACAGAAATATGGTTTTGTTTAAAGCCCTTTAAATAACTCTTCATTTCTCCTTCTTAACCAAATTTTCATTTTTAAAATTGTATCTTCACTGAAATTGGAATCAAGAATTTAATTGAGGGGCTGAAAGGGGGAAGTGGAAAAGGGAATGGGGCACAATTTCCTCCAAGGAAGATTTTGCCCCACCCCCTTCACTAATGGCTTCCATAAAGACGTGTGCTCTGGAAAAGAAGCAAGTTAACAGTTCAAGGGATATGATAGTAGAAGTGCCAGAAATTTTAAGCTATTTAATCACCTTTGCTATTGGAATATCTCCTGCTTAAAGCAAGATTTCCAATAGTCAAGCTGTAAACTTAAAAAGTAGACAATTTATTATACAACACTTAAATTTTAGGAGTGTTTACTCATAGAATATTTTAGGTTGAAAGGGAGATTTAAAGGTCGTCTAGTCCAACACCCCTACCATGGGCAGTGACATCCAAAGTGTTGAATTTCCTCATGTTGATGAGGTGCTAAGAACCTCTTCTGCTAATTACTATATACCATTTGGGGCTGAGCAGTTTTGTAAAAGCAATTTGTCAATTCATTGCAACAGGCCTGCCTAATTTATGTTGTGCATCCCTCTAGATCATTGGTGTCAAAGGTTCTGTCACCTATTTTGGCAGATGAATGAAATATCTTTCATTTTCAAATGCTTAGAGTGTCCAAGTAAGCAAGGGAATTCTGCTACTTATGCAGAAATAAATAAAATATACCCTTTTGATCATGTGTATGCATATTTGTTGAATGCAGTGTGAAGATAATTTCTCCTGGGAGAGGGAATGAGAACTGAAAAAAGCATTAGCTCGTATAACAGGGCTTTAAAACTTTTAGTGTAGAGTTTACTTTAAAAGTTTGCTCTTAATGAGAGCAGGCTCAATATTAGCCAAAAGAGGTGGACTGACTGTTGGGATATTCATTGTTTATTTTTGTACATCGTGTCCAGAAGATTTTTGTCAAGATATGTATGATTTCTTCATTAAGCTTATTTGCCACTTGGCAGTTCTGCTTTTGCTAATGCTATGTGCTTTGCATCTTTAAAACTTTATTTCCCACATCTTGCAGGTCACTTCCTCAGGGCTGAACAAAGCATAAGTTCAGAACAAAGAAAGGCAGCATGAAACATTTCCATTCTACAAACAGACCTTTGTACAAACCCCAGATACAACCACAGGCTTTGCTTTACACCATCACTTCACATTTATGCTCAGTACTCACTTCCCAAGAAGAGAGGTCTGAGCCCTCAAAAGCTCATCTAAACAAAAGGTTACAAAGTGGGGTGAATGCTCCAACTGGATTAAGTCGTACCAGCTCTTACTGAAACAGTGCATTTCAGTCTCCTCTGCATCCCAGCAAAGTTCAGCAAATGAAAGACATAACATTATCTTCTGGTTTAGGAGTTCACTGGTGGGTTTTGGAGCAGAAGATTCTCATCTGTTGGCTGTGAAGCTGCTGTGAGCAGGTGCTTTGCAGTGTCATGGCAGAGAAGGGGAAATGCAATTTCTAATTATGAGAATCATAACTTTGAATTATCTTACTTTCATTTCAAACCTAAACTAGCTTAACACAATATCAATTCTCATTTCCACATTTATTTCCTCATTTAAAAAATTCTTTGTACCTGATCTTCTCTTCCTCCTGATATGAGCTGTGCTCTTCTGAGGTAAGCTGCTGTCCAGGAGAGTGATAGTGGTTCTTGTAAGTCAGCTAGGAAATAGAAATAAAAATTAGCCATTTCTCTACTTTTGGAATCTGGTAAAATGGATTTTTTTTTTAATTTTTTTTTTTTCACTGTTCATTATAATAATCACCATTACCAAAAGCTGTATGCTGTGGCACTGGAACACTATTTTCTTAGCTGGTTAACATTTGTTGGATTTATTTATGCAAAATCCAGTGTCACTTGATATGAAAACTTGCCAGGAAATATATTTAATCTAACTGTAATATAGAAGAGGTACAGAACCAACCATAGATCGTAAAATAAGATTGCTGTTCTTTTTGTTATCATTAAAACACCAGAATGTTGTCATTAGGCATCATCTGCTAAGACTGATATTAGAGGACCAAGAGAAATTAAATTTTCAGTCAGGAGACTAAAATAAAGAATGTTGAAATACACTTAGAGTCCTCTGGAAACACTTCTTCGTCATAGGTAGTGAACAACAGCATTGAAGTTTGGTGGTGGTTTTCTTTTTTTCTATCACTCTATTTTAAAATAATTGGGTATGGAATGCATTTTATAATGAGCTAGCATCCACAAGGATACTGATATTCCATATATTTTTTCAGACAGAAAATTTAAAATGTGTGTTCTTATAGGCTCTCCACATAGGTAAAGGAGCCCTGCAGAGATGTCAAGTCCTTTTATCTGTTTATTAACAAAGAGAATGTGAAGGAGACACATAGCTTGTCCTGCAAATTGGAGAAACTTTCTGCCAAATATCCTTCTTTTCATTCCTTCTTACTGTGTGAATCTTGACAACGGTGTATTTTCACAGCTTCTGTGTGCAGAAGCTGTGCTGGAACACAACAGATTCTCATTATTTCTTGAAAATTACCACCTGTGAGCCAAAAATTAATAGCAGCCATTGAGAAATATAATCTCTTTCCTGAACTTGCTGGTTTGCATTTGAGCTCTCATCTCTAAATGGTTTGCTTTTAGGGTGCAGCTCTTAGTATTTGTTTCTTTGTTGATCTGTTCAGGTATGAAATCCCATCAACAAGGAAGTGCTGAGGCAAACCTGCTGTCTGTCTGGATGGGCAGTATCTTGGATGTTAGCAGCAGGTTTGAATTAACTAAGCCAAGGATTTGGATCTGAATTTAACAGTGAATACCTGAGACAAGAGTTCCCTCTCATATTTCCATGAACACATACAAAGCCTTGATTTCATTGTGATTGCAATGGATTTTTTTTATGTCAGAACACTGATGAATAGGAAAAACATTGCTCTGCCAGCTTCACTTTTGATAGTAACTCCTCTTTTTATCCTGACTAATACAGTGTTCCTGCTGTCAATAGACCTTTATGGGATTGTTTTAGAATTATGTACATGCTCTGTTAAATAAGAGTTACTTGGGTATTTGAAGTATGCTGGTTGTCTTGCTCACTTCAGAAATTCTGGCTTGCAGGTTAAGTTTCTATTAAAAGGCATAGCATTGAAACTAATCTTCCAGTAAATTAATTAAATGGTTTAATGCCATGAGCTGAAGTTTTAATCAAATAAAAATGCAATCTCTGTGCAAAATGTTCCCATATTCTTTCACTCGGACAAACTATGCTTGGTTTTGTTTACTCTTCTTCTACTGTCATGCATGACCTGCAGCAGGGATCTTACCAGCTGCTGCAAGAATCCACAAGAAACACCTAATTTCAAATACATAGGTGGTTATATTATTTGTAGAACCAGAAACCTTTACAAATTATTAAGATGTTCACCTTGATGTGTTTTTCTTTATCCTCCCTTTGCTCATGTGCACGCTGAATTCACTTTGTATAACAAACTAATACATTTCTCCAGTTCTGGGGTCTTCTCTCTGTTTTATGAAGCTGAAAGACTGAGTTATAAAGCATGGTAAATATATCCAAATGTAGTTTATACAATGTAATGGGAAATCTAGCCTAGCTAGCTCCTTACTATAAGTGAAAGCAGAAAGTTTAAATAAATTTAGTTTCTCTGGTCTCTTAAAATGAGGTCTTATGTTTGGGAAATTCATATGCAGGAACTGAGAATAATCTACAAGCATGACTGAAAAGGAGGTCCGAGATCTAAACTCTTCACAGAAATGAGCACTTAGAGCAATTCTTTTAAAAGTTTGTTATTTAAGCTCCCAGTGTTGACTTCACCAAGACAGTAATGTAGATATCTTTCACATAAGATAAACCTGAGAATTGGATGCTGTTGTATCACCATTATTATAGCCTAAGGAGGACAAAAATCATGCCCAGAACCTCAGACTTTGTTTTACATCCTCACTGTTCAGTTTAGAAAGGATTGCCTTTTCCATGTACTTCCTATGAACACTTCTCTGAAGCCTTCCTTGGTTATGTTGCAGCTGTGACCTTTCTGTGTTCATTCAGACTGGGTTCTGCAGGGTCTGTTAAATCTGCCATGCAGTTCTCTCCTACCACAAATCCAACAGAGCATTTTACCTCCTCTCTTCCATAGGGTCCTAGGCCATGTTGTGATCTGTAAAACATTGCTCCCAGCATCTAGAAGAATAATTGCTAAACAGTTGAGAAATGGACTTTAGAGCCCTCTGGAAGAGAGCCACCTCCAAGCTGATGTAGGAAGTGCAGTTTTTAAGTTTTTCTACTTTTAACTACAGAACAGATTTTTGCCTTTTTGCACACTTTAGTATGAGTTTTACTGCATTATTGTTGTGGGGTTTTAAGAATTATTGGAAAATTTTCACCTCTACAGCAAGCCTTAAGCCCAACAAAATAACTCCCTGGTTTGCCTACAAAGTGGATTCAAAATTGTTATGCTTTTGCAATCAGTGTCTGATATTGGCCAGCACTGGAGACAAGACTGAGCTAATCATAGACATAATCAAGCTAATATAATGATTTCTGTCGTTCTAGCTTCTTGCTCAGTCGAGTAAAAATATCATCAGAAAGCACTAATTTTGAAGTCTTTGCTCAAGTAGATAACTTAATTCTCTGTATATAAAATATCAGTTAAACAGTATTTAAGTACTAAAAAAAAAGTAAAATAAAAGTTGGTGCAACATCAGACACCCTGAATAGATTGAGAAAACATAAGGAAAGAGGAAAGGCCAGTGGAAAGGCATTATGAATCATCCTATTTATTTTTTCAGTTCTGAACTCTGTAAATAAATGTATTAGACATAATTGGTATGGGTTTGGATGAGGTTAAAATCACTCTCTTTACATCATTTGGACTAATTCTGATCTCTGCCATTATATTATGCAAGGTAGAAAAAACCACAGAAGATAACAAGAATATTTTAATTTCCTTGGTTTTCCCAACTAGAACTCACAATTCTCTGCATGTGGTAGTGAAAAACTGTTGCAATTTTTTTGCTTGATAAATTTATAGCTGGAAGACAAATGTGTATTCCATATAATATCTGACACGAGGATTACATATAGTAGCAAAGAACAGACC
>WAAE01023795.1:0-33565 GCA_013400495.1 Nicator chloris
TATACACACACACACATACATCTGTATGTATTTGAACAAAATTTTCCTTTCAGAAATGCAACTCCTTTCCCAAGAAAACTGTATAGGCATGCCATTATTAACAGCTCCATTTTTCAGCCAAAATTCTGCAATTTTAGACTTTCCAGTACCTCCAAACTGCAGAGCTTTTCCGATTTTTATATGTGTCTTCTTAGGATGTGCCTTGGTCTAACGAAAACCACTGAATTCCAGTAATCCTATATTCTCTACAGCTGCATGGCTAAATTCTCCAGTGCTTCAGAAATTAGACATTTCCCCAAAAGTTTAGCTTCTCTTAGGACCAAAGTTATTCTAGTTTTCCTTAATTATCTTGTCAACTTTTCCAGTGTAAATGACTTAACCCATAAACCATGAGTTTAAAACACTCTAAACCTGACACAAGTGGATAATCATTTCAAATCCTTATTTATTTCTATTAGATGCTCAAGTGCTCTTTCAACAGCTTGACTGATTTATTCATACATTTAGAAAGTAATTTGAGTTCCCAAATTCTGAAAGATACTTTAAAAATTTAAAAGCTTTTACAGTTGCTATGGTTCCCTCTCCCCAAGATCCTAGAAAGACCCCTGTTGGGGTTTAGGATTCTTCTTTTTGCTTCTTTCTCTTACAGAATTTTCTCCCATATGTTGCCAAGACAAAATACCACCCAGGTACTTAGGAGAGACAAAAGAAGTTGCCAAGCTCAGGGGAGGAAGGCACTTGGCTGCACTCCTCTCATCTGAGGGTTTCTGTTATTCATTTTCTCCTATATTTGCCTGAAAGCCCCCTAACTTCAAAGTTATAATAATTTGGAGGGAGGGGATCATATTTGCCATTCCAAGGGAGGCTCCTGCTTTCCTTGGCAGAGACCTGTCTTCCAAACCAAGATACCCCCAGAAGAGTAAGACTGAAATCAAGAAATTCTACATGTCAGGCTAATACAACATCCCTAAAAAAACTCTCCAAGTCACTGCAGTTGAGAAAGAAAAAAGAAAATGTAATTTCAAAGTCAATAATTCTGCATGCAGATTTTCCTTAGGATCCGGTTGTTACTTTCTCTGTTGTGAGCAAAAAAAAAAAAATTCACTACAAAAGCCACCAGTAAAGGCCCTTCTTGCAGAAGGTGGAAATCAACAATGTTATTAACATGGTATCAAGATCCAGTAAGATCTACTGAAAGACCAAAAGAAGGTTAAAGGCATCAATGTAACATTCTTCTGTCAAATTTCAGATTCTATGTTTATTTCTATGTTTATGCCTCACTTTGAATAGCCCTCAGCCACGGACCCTGCTGCTCAGAATCTCTGCTAATAAACTCATGTATTCAAGACTCTGCAGAAATGTCATGTGAAAGCCCAGACATCAGAAACTTTCTTGAAACACCTAAAAAAACCCTGAAGACGAGTCTCAAAGGCATAACACCAATTCCTACAAGGACAGCAACTGGATTTCCTTTATGTTTTCCTCAGTCACAAAATGCAACCCATTTGCATTTACCATAAAACACCAATTGTTAATTCCACTAAATAAATATTACTTCACTGTTACTAAAAATGTCTACAAACTGACAAACCTGCAAAAGTTACTACACTATCACCAGGTCTATCATCTGAAGGTTGTATGTCACCATGGGTTTTTTTTGGGTTTGGGGTGGGGGGGATGGGGTTGGGCAGGTTACCCTCCTCTGGTCACATTCTTAAAAGCATTGTGCTTACAGAATTATCTCCATTTAAATTAATCTGAACCATATTTTGCTGAAGATACTTTTACTAATTACACAACAGCAACATTAACTTCCAGTGAACTGTCATACCGTCCTTCTAGCCCAAAATTAGGCAATGTTCTTCACACAGCATCACGTAACAATTTCACTGCAATCATTCTCCCAAATGTGACACCCCCTGATGAGGACCACAGAGTAAGTCCTCAAGTTTTGCAGCACATAGCTTCCCTTATGAAAGGGCACTGAGAACCTGTTTCATGAGATGAACACAATTTTGATAGCATCAGTACTGCATGAGTCATCAATCTATGCCACAGTCCCCTTCCATCACCCCAGGGAATTATCTCATACCGATTCAGAATCCCTCTTTATTTTGCAGTGTCAAAACATTGCTTGTTTGAACCCAGCGAGGCTACCTCTTGTCATGAGTCAGTTTATTGGGCTTCCCAAACTGCACCAGCTGCACCAACATGTGACTGAAGCCCTGCACAGTACAGCTCCAAGCTAAGCATAAAGTGTCTATCACTTCACTGCTTACAAACATTCACTAAAGAAAGAAAAAGCCTCCAAAAAAACCTCGTGGGTTATTATTAGTGCTGAATATTTTGGACAGAAATGCATAAAACCAAGAAAAGGCTCTTTCCACAGTGAGGAAAAATCTACCTGTTTGTAGCACAATAGTGGCTAAAAAGCCCTAAACCAAAAAGGGAACAACCCAAATAAACGGTACAAACAACCCTGATGCAAGAGCTTGCCCATGGAAGAAGAAGTGAGGTGCTGCAGGGCATAGAAAACATGTAATGATCACAAGAACAAATTGTCAATTATTAGCTATTCAAAAGTTTTGTCTGTTTAAAATTATTTTTAGTTTTTTTCCCTCTGGATGCAGCCCAGGGAACACTGGTCCTGCCAGGAAGAAGGATCAGCAATATAGCAGTTGTGCAAGTACATACTCAGCCACTGAGTTTGTCAAATCTAATTTATATGGCTTCCATTTTAAACAGAAATACAAGATTATTTATTTCTTACTGGATGTACCATTTTCTGATTTCACGAAGCATTCTGCTACTCCTCCTCTGTCTCACACCAGCCTGTAATCACCTCATCCCAACTACCCTGCTACAACTCTGCTACACAGACTTATCTCACAGTTTAAGACCCGTATAACTTACTAGGATAAAAGTAACATATACAAGGATTTATACACAGACATTTTATAATTTAAATTATGATTTATAATCTGAATAATTTAAGATTAGAATATCGAGTCACAGCTACAAGCAAATACGGAATATTTATGTCAAGGAAGATTTCTGTAGTTTTGTGGGGGCTGTGCCACAAGTTACTTACATTGTAACTGACAATGAAGTCAATATCAAATTAAAGGTAAAAAACTGGAAAAGGGCAATATCCACAGTGATACCTTTTGCAGATCTTGGTCCCCGCCCCTCTCTCCTGTGAACACCTGTGTTACAGGTATTCCCAGCACCTGACATTCTTCTTTCAACTAGCAGAATCTAAATATTCTGAAGGGCACGTGAAAACACTTTCTGCTAGGAAGTGAAGAGTCTCATTTGCTAATGGTCACTCTCAGGCACTGATAAATTGATGTCCTGTGGAAATCAAATCAAATCAAATCAGAGCCTTATCTGCTAAAACCCAAATCTGAAGAAAACTACAACTTTGCATTTATTTAGGCAATAGTTGCCATTACATCTAATCCTGGCTTCACAACTGTGAGAAGTCTAGAATCACAGATATGATTTGTTCCAACCACTAAGTTCATCAAAAGAGTTCCCTGTTTAAAAATACCGATTTCCTTAACACAGTCCTTCACCTGTAGCCCTCTCACACTGGTTGATTACTCTAAGTAATGCTTTTAAATAGACTGGTTTATTCAATTATTCATGAAAAGTAACCCAAACTCTCTCTAACAAGAAGGCTGTACAACGGAAAGTGAGCACAGGGACAACAGGACCCATGGCCTTGACCCCTGTGCTATTGCTCAAACCCATATGTCCAGCCACGGATCTGCATCTGACCACCACAGAATATATTCTTTCTCAGTTTCCCAAACTGCTCAAGGCAGACAAACACATGGCAAAAATACAATACACAAACCCACAAAAGGCAAACGAATCCTGACCTCACTGGTGTTTCTGTGTACATAATTAAGTGTAGCTCAGAAGTCAACTGAGACTATGTGGAGTCAAACTGGGAGGACCTCCAGAACATGCTTCCACTAGACCAAGGCAGGGGAGGGGAGGCAGGGAATAAGACCTCAAGCTCCTTCCAGGAGTGGCTCTGGGGTCATCTGTTTGACTGTTAACAAATTTCAAGGTCATGCATTTTACTACACAAACACCTAACCCAGAGGCAGTAGAAAAAAGGCAAAGAGCAAGAATGAGCATCCCCAAGTAAAACCATTTTAATTCCTACAACACGTACTACACAACCTCAAGTAGCTGGTTTATAAAGTTTAAGCTTCTTAGGGATTTTTATTTAGCAAATGAGAGGTTAGGTTAAAAAAAAATAAGAAAATACGTTCACACCTAAATTTGCTTTTTTCAAATACTGTTTCTGAAAGAAAAATGATGGAAAAAATCTTTACTGAGCTGCCATCTCTGAAAACTGAATATTCTTTGCAAGCTGAAGTAACTCCCACCAAATACAAATTATACAGAAGCATTTGAAATTAGAAACTTCAGTAACTTTGTTAGACAACACATAATTGCCAACAAATGCTTTGTGGTCGCAACACCTTTTCCTAACCCTACCATACTGTGTGCTTCCACAACATGGCCTGTCTGACATGATTTCTTTGCAACCACATATTATGGCACTTTCTTAACATTTCTTACTCCTCAAATTTAAGGCAGAAATCTCATAATGTGGGACTTTGACAGAATTCAGCCTTAATGCACAGGCAGCTGGTGCATATGGAGCTGAAGCCTCTCCAGTTATATCCAACCCACGTCCCAACACAGGTTTTCATTTCTCCACACGAAAATAACTTCTCAAACACTACTTGATAAAATGCTGAGTTGGCTGGTATTTTCCCTGTATCTGATGAATCCCAGATCTGTGGGACACAAACATTTTGATTAGGGCTTATGGGAGCTTTCATATTTCAAGTTCTAGGACAAAATGGTGCTACTATCAGCAAGTCCTACATTTCATTTGAGGCTGGATCCACAACAGATTGAAGGAACAGCCGTACAGATACAGGCAGACGCTGAAAATTTTATTTTGGGTATGGATTCTGGTTGCAGCTAAGCAGAAGTACTGGCACCCTCTCCTCTTTTACTCTTCTGCCCTCAACCCAATGCAGCTCTGAGGCCATATGGTTATAAGTAGGAAAAAGAAAAAAAAATTAAAAGTTTGAGCCACAGGGAATTATAACAAATAGCCAGAAAAAAAGGTTATTTGCATCTATCTTCATCATATCAAAACATCAGCTATTAGTATCTTTTCAGTGTCCATAAATAGCAAATCCTACATGAGGCAGATTTTTGTCAGACATCACTGGCATCCTGCAGAACACTGAACAAAACCTCCCTGCTAGTTGAGGGATGAGGCCCAACTGGATTCACCAGGTGTTGGAATTCTCTTCAAGTTCTTAAAAGGGATGTACACAGAGATAATCAAACGAAATTGATTAGAAATTAGAAATGTCTTGACCTTTAAAAGGTAACAACAGACACAGAAGATTAAGAGCTGCTTCTTTCTTCACTGAATTGTGAATTGCAGACACCCACTACAAGGCACAAGCTTCCACACAGGACAACAACAAAAATCGACAGAAGCTCAAAATCTTTGTGTCCTGTGGAGCACTGCCAGGGAAACAAAACCTTGAGAAAGAAGGAAGGTCATAATAAAGCAGAGAGAAAGTGATAGAAGGATATGATGACGATTTGGAGGCTTTAATTATTCAGTCACACACTTCAACTTGGTCCCCTGAATTCTGCATTGCAGAATTGCACAGGAAAATCATACACTCTATTTTACTGCACATCACGGTGGGGTAGCAGTTGGACTCCATGAACTCTGAGCTCTTTTCCAGCCTAAATGATTCCATGATCTTTGAATTTGGGTCTGCAGTCATCACATGAAGAAAACCTGGGTGAATGCACCATGTTTCCTCGAGAGCTACAAACCTTGTGCCAAGAAACTGTCAAATACTTTAATACCTATTCCAAGGTAAATACAAGGGTTCTTAATAGCCAAATGATTGTCATGTAATCAAGAGAGACTGATGTGTTTTCCCTCCCATTTGCATACAGGTATATTAAAGTCTGTCTTCCAGTAACAGCACTGGGAGATACATCTGTAACTCAGCTGTATGAAATGTCATCAAGCAGGCATCTTCTCTAGTCCAAGAGATGCCATAGCCCATCTTCAATGAAATCACATTTCAGAAGAATACTCTATTCCTTTCAAAAAACCAAACTAACCGAAAGAAAAAAAAATCTCCCCATGAGCATTTTAACTAGCAAATGGAAAAGAAAAAGTCACTTCATGATTTCAAGATTGGTAGAGCTTAATTTAGGTTTAGGGGAAGGATAGGGAGGTAGAACATAGGACAGTGTTCAATGCTAATTTTATAAAGGTCTATTTATTTCATAAATGTGCATTTATAATTTAAGGGAAGCTTATTTTTGCACAAGAACACCTGGAAGAAGATTATTTTAATCTAATTTTTAAATTAATTTTCTTAATGTACAGGTTGCCATCATACTTTTGTTCCTCACCAGGTGTTAACCTTCCTTGTCAAAGCAACATAGAATAACAAGACTTCTACTCAAACACAAGGAAGATATTAATTTAAACACTGGTTAACTACAGCAGAAATCCAAAAGACAGCCAATAAAGGCCTCAACCACCTAGCTGGTTGAGTTTGAAATTCTGCTTTGATGGGAAAGGAAGTTGATGACCTAGCAATCCCAGTTTTCCTGGTTCAGAATCTTGTTTCCTCACAGTGATAAAGGTAACAGAATAGTACATTTAGTCCTTTTTTCTGCAAGCCTTTAAGTGCATCACCAGCATTCTTAAGCTGGAAGGCAGAGCCAACAAAATAAGACTGGATGTCCTCACTGCTCACAAAATTGTTTCATTAGAAACAGCTAAAGGTAAGAAGAATAAGGACGCTCTCAGCTAAGATTAGACACCTTGCTTAGCCTCCCATGTTCCAGAAAGCAGGAAAGAAAAAAGAGGAGGGAGGGCCAGCAGAATAACAATGATGGAAAATGAGTATGATGGGAGAGTGGGAATGAGAGCAAAAGGGAAGGCACATTACAGATGAAAACCATTGCCAATTGTACTGTTCCACTGCTACAACAGTGCTTTCTAAGTTGGTTGCTAATATTTTAGGTCAATTCAACAAGAGCCTCTTAACCAGCTTCTTATTACCTTCCAAAATAGAGGGGAGAATAAAAAAAAACTCCCCTGATCATCCAGCACATCAGACACGGCAAGAAAAAGAAAATGGGTCAATTGGTTTTACCCTCCCATGTAGAAAGGTTCTGAGGACTCTTGGTGCCCAATGTGAGGCCTGGGGGCATCAAGAGGAAAGGATGGAAAGGAATAACAGTTCCTGGGTAACCTGTTTTTTGTGTGCTGAATACAGAAGCCTTGCTAAGCGGCACCATGTGGTCTAGCCTAGCCTGGCAGCACCATGTGGGCTCCAGGATGGGGGAAAAGGCCAGTTGGCAGGCTAGAGGAACACCAGTCTGGGCTGCTGAAGAATGGCAAGACATTGCCACTTGGGTAGAGAAGCTACCTGTGGAAGTCCCTCATGTAGATGCCCATGTCCCCAAGAGTGGAGCTAATGAGGAGCACTGAAACAATGAGCAGGTAGATCAGGCTGCAAAGATGGAGGTGTCAAAGATAGACTTAGACTGGCAACACAAGGGAGAGTTCTTCCTGGCTCGATGGGCCCATGATGCCTCAGGTCATCAGGGCAGAGATGCCACCTATAAGTGGGCACGAGCCCGAGAGGTGGATCTAACCATGGACAGTATTTCACAGGTTATCCATGGCTGTGAGACGTGTGCTGCCATCAAGCAGGCCAAGTGGGTGAAGCCCCTATGGTGCGGGGGACGGTGGTCCAAATATAACTATGGGGAGGCCTGGCACATTGACTACATCACCCTTCCCCAAACCCGCCAAGGCAAGCGCTATGTGCTGACCATGGTGGAAGCCACAGCTGGATTGTTGGGGACCTACCCTGTGCTACTGCCCAGAACACCATCCTGAGCCTTGAAAAGCAGGTTCTTTGGAGGCATGGTACCCCCAGAAGAATTGAGTCTGACAACAGGACTAATTTCAAGAACAGCTTTATCAACACCTGGGCTAGAGAACATGGCATTGTGTGGGTGTACCATATTCCTTATCGTGCACCAGTGGCTGGGAAAGTTGAGTGGTGCAATGGACTGCTCAAAACCACCTTGAAGGCACTGGGAAGGGAGACTTTCAAAAACTGGGAGCTGCATTTAGCAAAGACCACCTGGTTGGTTAATGCCAGAGGCTCTACTAACCGAGCTGCACCTGCCCAATCTGAACCCTTGTGAACAACAGAGATAAGGTTCCAGTGGTACACATGAGAGGTATCCTGGGAAAAACTGTTTGGATTAATTCTGCCTCAAGCAAAGACAAACCCATCTGTGGGGTTTTCTTTGCTCAGGGACCAGGTTGCACCTGGTGGTGCCAAAGGATGGACAGACATGATGCATCCCTCAAGGAGATCTTGTTTTAGGGTGAACTGTCTGTCACACTGTGCCCGTATCTAGATCTAGATGTATATATGTATATAATTGGGGTTATGCATGTACGTATGCATATAGTTTTAAAGTTTAAGTTTGATGTAACATGTCAGTATGGGAAAAAATTCAGGGTGGATAATGTCAGAGGTTAGGATTTGTTTTTTTTCCCCTCTCAGGGAATTTTCTCCCATCTGCTGCCTACGAGATGATAAGGACGACTTGTACTCAAGAGAGACAAAAATGTGGCCAAGGAGGAGGGGGAAAGGTGCAGCTGGCTGCACTTTTGTAGCTGAGGGGCTCTCCCTTGGGAAGGGTGCGAGCTTTTGGCTGGGGCATGGCGGGCTGAGCTCAGCTCCTCACTTGCTCTCTGGATCGGAGGGGACAGCCTGAAGGACGTCAGCCAGGTGCCCAGACCTGTGCCAGGTGTAAACGTGTGAGAACAACCTTTGAAGACTTACTCAGTCCCCATGGGCATTTG
Organism: Nicator chloris; assembly: GCA_013400495.1. Classification (NCBI taxonomy): domain Eukaryota; kingdom Metazoa; phylum Chordata; class Aves; order Passeriformes; family Pycnonotidae; genus Nicator; species Nicator chloris. The sequence continues at coordinate 8,981 of WAAE01023795.1, forward strand.
GCAAGCCCCAGGTAATATCACACAATTAACAGTTTCTGTTGGAGAGCCCAGAAATTAAGCAAGAAAGATGCTGCAGGTCAAGTTTCACAGACTGCCATCTGTCTCCCAAGTCACAACAGTTCTTCCCACTGACAGCCTCAGATCATATTTATTTCCAAGTATTTCCAAGACCTCCATAGTAGAAAACTCCAATTTTAAGACCAGAAAAAACTTAACTCCTAAATACCATGATTTATCACAAGAAAAACAGGTGCAAGTGTGTGTGGGTGTCTCTTCCTCACGAGTTCACACAAAGAAATTTAATACCACATCAATACTGTTGGTGTAACAAAAGGACCTAAACTTTTCAGCTCTGACCACTACCTTTAAGTTTTATAAGAAAGGCATTCTGACCAAAAAAAAAAGTATTCCTTTATCAATTTGTTTTTTTTAAAAAGCCCAATCAAACTAATTACAAATAGTATTTGCTGAAGTGTTGCTGCAATATTTGCAGTAGCCAAAGATGTCAGACATTAAATACCTTTACTTTTTCCAGGAAATACTCATAGCTGGTATTTTCTTCCACTCAGGAATTACCTGCAGTACCTCTAAATGTGCCCAAAACCCCCAGCTCTTGCAAAAATATCCCCAAAACAATAAAACCCCAGAGAAAGCTTCCTTGTCACACACACAACTTCTTCCTTTCTTAAATGGGAAATAAAAAGTTGGGATAAAAATCACATGAGAGTCAGCTTTCAGTCTAGGTAAACATTTGAAGGGGAACCAGCCCCTGACCACTCCATGTAAACTGCATCCTTCGCCACTAAAGCTCAGCCAGACTCAGAAGAAATCTATGAGCAATGTGGCAGGAAGCAGAAAATACTCCTCCCCAAATCAACTGAGAAATAACTGAGGTTATAATTAAGATGGTAAGCTACATGAAATACTCTTTTATCTCTGAAGTAATCCTACAGCCTGTTTGATAGAAGCCATTGAGAACAGTGTTCCCCATCTGTCAATCAGTGGAGTAATAGAATAGATTTGAACTAGCAAAAAATCTCTTCAGCCTCTTTACTGTAAGTAATCTCTGTTTGGAATTTCAGCTTAGCTCATACAATCATTAAGGTTGAAAAAGACCTCCAAGTTCACCAAGACCAAAGTAATATCAACCTACAAATTCCTAGCAAACAGAAAAAAAACCCAAATCCATATACCTAATGTTTCAAGCTGCAGAAATTCAGAGCAAGAAAATGTTGTACCATTCACATGCCGGTCAAACACCACCTCAAAGCTGGCACAACTGCATTTTTCTTCCTGTAGTTTTAATCCGATTTTTACTGAACACAAATTCTGTGTTGTGCATCCAACTGGCCCAGATTTACTGGATCCAGATAGCAACAAGCACCAAAAATTTCCAAGAAAAGAAACAAACGTACTCATATGTTCTTGCAAGTCCCTGAACTGCTGGCTGAGGGCACTGCCACCACCACCAGTCCTAGAAATCAAAGCCAACACAAGCTGACACCAGGTCCTCATTGCTACATGAACACATGACACAATTTTATCTTTGACTACTTCTACATATCCTGTCCTTAGATGATCAAGGAACAAGGAGAAGATGTCCTTGGATGATTAAGGAACATCTTCCTGCACAGATAACCCAGAAGAAGCAAAAAACGACCCAATCCCAAAGTGGTGTACAAGTACATTTAGGTATATAAAAGTATATACATATATATGATGCAGTATCATAGGACAAGTACAGGCTTTAAAATGCACATTGATGTCTTTCCTACAGAATCTCTACTGCAGATAAGAATTTTTTAAAGAACTGTTTATAACCTTAGTTTTCTTTCAGAGCAGGGAATAAAAAACCACACCAAACCTCCAAAACAAACAAACAGCCTACCTCCAAAACATCAGTGTTTTATAGTTACTAATAAACAACCTCAAGTACTGGAGCTTCACAGTGTCCCCATCGTAGTCTGACACAGATCCTGCCAGTCTGATCAGGGAACTCTGCATCTTTCCATTACATCAGAAAGCTGCAGCATCTTAGAGTCTTAAGATAAGCAAGCCTTGTCCACAGATCCATCAGCTGAAACTAAGCTGAGGTGCCAGGCATGGTCTCAAAACTGTCCTTATCTCCCCAAAAGGTTGTGGCAGATCTCTTACTTTTCTTTACAAGATTCACAATTTTTTTTTTCAACAAGAAAGAAATTAGTGTTGATATAACAAAGCAACCCAGTAGCATCATAGTAGGGTCACTTTTTATCCCAAACTATTATTTTTCTAGTACATGAAGAATACAAACAATGTCAAGCAAGAGATCAGGATCTTGTAAAGCTGAAGGATTCCTAACAGTGCACATGACTGGAATTGTAGCATGAACTGGCAGTCCATCCCCATCCAAAATTCTTCCCAGACGAAAGCTCTACTTAGGATTTTGAGCTGTCTTTAGAAAGTACCAATGTACTCATGTCTCCATTCTTCTCTACACCTCAACACAAACACTTTTCCCAACTTCTGCTATGATCATCTGAAGCAAAACCAAAGGAGATTAATCATGTTCCTGACTTATTTTTTACAGGTGAGAATAACATAATCAAAGAGAACAGACATTATTCCTGCCTCATCACAACACGCACAGTATTTCAATTAACAAAGTACACAGACAAAGTAGAAAGGAACTTGCTCTTATTTTTCTCCTTTTCTCTTCCTCCCTTCACACTTCCTCTCAGATGATGGGAACATCCGCCCAAGTACTGACCTTCTCTAACTGGAGGCATATTCAGCATAAGAAATCTTAGATTGCTATTCCTTCCTCTCCAAGTAAGCAAGTTCTAAGCATTAATGATGGAGGGCTCCATTAAAAGCTGCCCATACAAACATCAAGCAATGGCAGGATATGAGCACGTAACATATCACCAGATGTTGAAGAACTACTTACAAACGCTTTCCAGTTTAGGAAAGACAGAAAAGGAGTCACACCTAAGCTCATAAACTAAGTCTTCAGAGTGATCAAGAAGTTCAAGCTCACATTAGCACTTTACCCAATCCCTCCATTAACCCAGCAGCTACACAGCTGAATACACATTCCACATCAGACCCGCAGCACTAGGACAGTGCGCAATTACTTCAGGCGTCTCACAGGTTTAACATACTGCAGATCCACCTATAAAAAATCATTTTATCAGTTAAACAAACACACAGCCAGGAACTACACAGCAGAGGAGCCAGCCCCAGGACATCCCTGCACGTGTCAGCAGGCACACAGGAAGAACCACTGTACCCAGCACGGCCACGGAGCACACGGTCTCAGCTCACATGCAGGAACTCATCCTGCACATGCAACAGGGCATGCCAGGTACTGCTTCTGACTATGCCAGCAGACATGCAGCAACAGGTTACACTTGGACAACAGTCACCCATCCTACACTTTTCCCCTGCCTCTGCACCAAAGCTTCCACACTGGAGATGACGACAGCAGACCTGTGAATAACTTCTGAAACCGTGACCCGAACCAGGCAGCACGTTCAGGTGAAACAGACCCGGTTTTGCCCACCTGAACCTGCTGATCTGAAAACTGCAACATCTGAGGAGCACACTGAATGCTCCTAATCCCAAAACCACAGATGGTATTAACAGGTTTTTAGCTCTTCTATTCAAGGGTGCAGCTTGACAGTGTAACTGGGGAAAATGCAATGAGCAAGTGCTCCCAGAACATGCTGCCTCGGTCACCTCCACCCCAGCATGCCCTCCTGTATCGAGTGCTTACATCTATCTGTCTGTCTGCAGGACAGGCCATGCCAGAGAATCAGTATGCAAAAAATCCTTCCCCAGCTCTTTAACAGAGATACCACGACTAACATCCACAGAGATCACAGAAGGGCTGTTATCACCAAACACTGACCTGGAGGTGGAAGGGATGTCTCCTTTTGGGGGCTGAAAATCCATGAAATGGTCACAGTGACCCTTTGCCTGGCACTGCATATTGTCACCTCTGGGCCCATTAATGTGCAGAGCTGGAGCCCCTCTGCTCTGGAGACAAGGCAAGGAGAGCTGGGGGTGTTCAGCCTGGAGAAGTCTCTTAAGGAGACCTTAGGGTCCTTTCCTGGGCTTGAAAGGGCTCCAAGAAAGCTGGAGGGACTTTGGACAAGGGCCTGGAGTGACAAGACAAGAGAGAATGGCTTCCCACTGATAAGAGGGCAGGGTTAGATGGGATACTGGGAAGAAATTCTTCCCTGTGGGGGTGGTGAGGCACAGGTTGCCCAGAGAAGCTGTGGCTGCCCCATCCCTGCAAGTGTTCAAGGCCAAGTGGGATGGGGCTTGGAACACCCTGGGCTACGGAAGGTGTCTCTGCCCATGGCAGGAGGATGGAACCGGATGAGCGTTAACATTCCAACCCAAACCACTCTATGATTCTGTGGTTCTATAAAAATGGAGCAAGCATCATCATGTTCCTGCCTGTATATGCAGCGAAGCACAAAAAAGTTGGAAATTAATGACAGATACAGAGGGAGAGATTTAAGGTTTTAGCTACAGCTAGGAACAGATATTAAAACTAAAACAAAAATATCTTTCCAGAGTATCCAGCTGCACACTAACTGCCCATCTGGAGGAGCTCCTGAGGGGCCTCCAGCAGGCGCCGGCCGCAGGGGCCGCGGGCGGTCGGTGCAGCCGTGGGGATGGCGGGGGACGGCGCAGNCCACCCGCGGCCTTCCTGCCGCGCCGCCGATCACGCCCGGCCCCCCAGCCCGGCCCCACTCACCCTCCGACAGCTCCAGCTCCAGCTCGNTCTGGAGGAGCTCCTGAGGGGCCTCCAGCAGGCGCCGGCCGCAGGGGCCGCGGGCGGTCGGTGCAGCCGTGGGGATGGCGGGGGACGGCGCAGGCCCGCCCGAGCCCGGCGCCGCCGCCCGCTCCTGGCTCCCGACCGAGAGCTCCGGCAGGAGCGGAGCCCGGGCCCGCCCAGAACTGCTCCGGGGGACGAAGACTCCGCCGCCCCCAGACCCCTCGGCGGCACCGCGCCCGCGCCGCCCGCGGCAGCCACCCGCGGCCTTCCTGCCGCGCCGCCGATCACGCCCGGCCCCCCAGCCCGGCCCCACTCACCCTCCGACAGCTCCAGCTCCAGCTCGGCCAGGCTCTCCCGCACCTCGGGCGGCAGCGGCACGGCCTCCAGCGCGCAACCCCCGCGCTCCGCCGCCATGGCGCGGGTGGGCGAGCAGCGAGCGGGCCCGGCGGAGCCACCGCCCAGCGCTGCCGCAGGTGGAGCCGAGGGCGGGCCGGAGGCGGGCAGCGGCGGGCCCGGGCCGGGAGGCAGGGAAGGAGCGAGAGGGTGGTGCCCGCCCCACCGCCCCGCGCAGCCGCTACCGCAGCCCGGGACGGGGCCGTGCCGCTGGGGAGGGGCCACAGCACGGCCCGCCCGCTCCTGGATCCAGCCGCTGCCCTTCTCATGCTCCCTTTCCCACTTTTCTGGTTGCCTTGGCACCTGCTGTGCTGAGGGCCCTTTCCTGAGAATACCGAAACTGCCCTTTCCCTCCCTACGGAAAATAGGAACTGTGACCGAGCCTGAGCCCATGGGGCCCACCCAGCCCACCGGGTGTCCCAGGATAGGGCATGGACCTTTTCATGGCAAAGAATTCCACAGTGAGAGCCTGGATGTAAAGTCGTGCCTGGGACCGCATAAAAGAAAGAAAAAAAAATTAATAAGGGTGCATTTTCTAAAGCCAAGTACCTCTCAAAGGGCAGTAGAGAGCAGCAGGAAGCGTTTGGGTTGGAGGCTGTGTTGAGGCAGTAGCTTTTCCCTGTTCAACTATAGGTTCCAGGGTGAGTGCGTGGCAGGCCCGCACAGCCTGATGTTTTGGCATTCCTGCAGCCTCCCAGAGGCTCGGGCAAAGGCAAATCCAAACTGACCACCCAAACTGCTCTGCCAGTAGCAACTTTCCTAGAACTAGAAAATAGGGAAATCTGGGGAGTACTCTTCTGCCAACACTCGCTTCTGTCCAAAACACCGCTCCTGTTTGGGATGATTGGGTTCAAGCTGAGGCTTCTGATTTCTCTACTCACATTACTGAGGTCAACACACCACAGGAGTGTCCCATGCAGCTGCTTTTCCGAGGGCACAGAGACACCACGCCAGCACTAGGAAAACCATGATGCTTAAAATGTCATCTCTTACACTGGGCGGAAACACTTCTGCTTCTACTACCCCTCAGAAAGCTGTCTCTGGGTAGCGGGGAGCTGATGGCAACGTAGCCACAGGGAACACAGCACCTGTAGCTCAGATCCTACTGGGCTGGATTCCTTTGATGCCTTAAGTTTTAGCTTTCATATTTTCCAGATTCTGTGCTGCATTAGCATATAACTCTGAACTTCATATGAAGTGTTAGCAAGTTCCCCTTACAGTTTAGTTAGGCAAAACAACCCTTTTCCAGCCCAAGAGCTAAGGATGCCGTTGCAGCTTCAGGCCCAAAAAGTATAAATGACAGTGAATTGAGAAAAGCAAACAGGGAGGATGGGACTTCATAACCTGAAGCTGTAATTGGACAATTAACTCCAATATCTAAATGGACCAAAACTTATAAAACTGTGAAAAATGTGTGACCTGTTGTCCATCTTGGGTGGAGCCTTGGCCAGGCTCCTGTACTGCCCCAGGTATATCCTGTGAAGGCCTTTGTAAAAAATACCTACTTTATTCCTTTAACAGTGTCTAGCCTCTGTTCTAGGTGGCCTCTCAAGGCATCATCTTCTCTGCAGATTTCTTTTCTGAATAGGAGGCTGCAGCATCTGCTCCTACCCCCCATGATGATCCTGTGATCCTGGAAACAGTGACTGCTCAAGGAGACTCTTGGAGGAGTGTGTAGGGACGAGGTGAGGCAGGGCAGCACTGACTGCCACAAAGCTCCTCTGAATGCAAAGCCTTGCCAAGGTTTGGGAAGAGTCCTGCATATTCTGGGACATAAAAAAGCCCCTGCAGATTGAATTAAAAATGTGCCGATGCAAAACCAAATTCCCTTGAAACAGAGCTGATCCCTAGGATGTGCCAACTGTCCTTTAAAGGACTTGTCCACCTAGAAGTACCAAATTTTAAAACGAGGCATTCATTTGGATTTGCAGTGTCAGTGCTGACTGGCTAACTCTTGAGCACAGGCCCTCAGGCCTCACAGCCCTCCTGCTTACACTCAGCATGGAACATCCAGCTGTGAGTGTATTGTTGCAGATTGGATTTAGTGCCAGTTCTTAACTCTGCTCCAGAAATGCATTGTTCCCAAAAGGGGATCAAACTTGTGCTATGCTAAGCAAAAAGGGCACCAGCACCATTCAGTGTGTGCAGTCTGACAATGTTGCATCAAGTGTTAGGACTCAGAATCTGATTTTTAAAAGAAGTATGACACAGTCACTGAGCCAGCTTGAACTTAGTTCAAATTGGTTTGGAACTCTGGACAAGCTAAGTTACTTTTGCCAAGCTTTTACACCAAATCAAGCGTTGTTTGTTCACAGCTCTCTCAGATTTATGCCCTATCAGTTCAAGGGCTCTCCTATAGCTGTCAGAGGGTAATAAATCTGTACATGTGCCAAGATCTAGCTGTACCACATTTTTTTTTCCAGAGAACCAAATGGTCATCTACCTGACAGATAAATATGAGTTTACCAAGACAAAAGCAGTTAAATAAGTAATAAAACAACCTCAGATGAATGCCAATATATAATTCTCAATACCCAGTAGAGAAAAATCTTTTAATAGGCTGCAGCAGAACAATTTGCCTCCAGAAGAGATTTTTGTCATGCTCCAAAGTTAAACACCACATCTGCTTCAAAGGTAGAGATTTCACATTTCCAGAGGTTTAAAGTATTCTGCCTTTTCTGAAGAAACACAGAAATATCACAGAAAAGTCTTATTCAGCATGATACTTGGATCTCTCTCATTTTTGCACTGAGACATTTTGACTGGAAATGGGTGTACCACCAGAGCACCTCCTTCCTCTTCTCTGACCAGGAACTTCATACACATTTGGAACTGCCCCTCTGCAGGTAGCTACAGCACAAGATACCAGACAGAGGCAGGATCATTTACATTAGGTGTAGATAGAGTTCACAGGTTTTGCCAAAAATGCATAGAGTTAAACAAAATTATGGGCCTTTTGAACTTCAAAAATGAAGCTAAAAGTGTCCAGAATAAATAGGACAGACTGAGGGAGGACTTATATACTGAAAAACCAGAAGAGCAAACCCTAAATTCACAGAAGGCTACAGGTATCTTTGATATTTTTGAGAGTATGTGAGCTTCTCCTTTAATTGGAATGATCCTACAGAAATATTAAAACCCAAAGAATTTTAGGAACAGCAAAAGAAATAAAGGGGTATGGCAGAAATAACAACCACACAATGCAAGAATTCACTAATAAAATGCCATTTTAATAACTTTTTTTACAAGGAATCCACCTATACACTATAGAAAAATAAACACCACAGAGACTTTTTGCAGCTTACAATACAGCGATGCAGGCACACTTCAGCTGTTGACTTAATTTCACGTGAGAATGTAAAACATTGTTCTTAGTGAAAAGTAAGTCCCTCTTAAAGTACTAAAATATAATAAAAGGAGTCATATAAAAATCTGCTGTAAAAGCACTGCCCTTTATTCAGTTGCATGGGAGATTGCAAGTGCCTCTGTTGAGTGAAGACCAACTCAGGAAGCAGGAACTTGCAGGACAGATTTCATAAGCGTTCCCATCACTTTTTTAGGTTTCTCTGATGAGGTGAACCCAGCACTTGGCCTAAATTTAAAAAACAGATCGATATTAGAAAATTGCTTGTGTTATGAAGCAACAGTGTACAATTAGCAGCATGTTATTTCCTCAAAGCACTTCGTATGAGCTACACTGAAAGCAATCCAATTTTCATGAGCCACCTAGGAGCAATCTCAAACAGGATTTGAAAGCCTAAAAATCTGCCAAAGCAAACCTTCACACCCTGGGACCAGTGCTACATCACAGGCCTGCTTTACCCCCACTGACAGCTCACTTCTGCCATTCCTGTGGTGATTCTTTAGGACATCTACTCAGCGAGGTCTTGCCACTGAGTAGAGGTCCTCAAGTTCATTAGGAACTGGGAAATCATTTGGCCGACAGCACTGATGATTGCTAAACTAAAGTAAATTTTAGTTTGAAACTAAAGATTGCTGCATCATTCTGTAATGCCTGGGCATTATCATCCTGGTAACATGGAAATGACAGAAATTATATGCACTTTTCACATAAGTGCTGATCATGGTGTCCCAGCTGTGGAGTACTTATTCAACACTTGGAATCCCACACTTGGAATGTGTTAGTTCCATAAAGGCTGACAGGTTTCAAGTCTAAAATCTGTTTATCTATCTGTATCAGCTACGCAGCTGCAGTATTTGGGAAAAAATCCCCAAACAAACAAACCCAAAAAGTCATGGTAATAAAGTTTCTAGGTAAAGTCCTGCTGAGAACAATGTCAAAGTTCCCAAACTCTTCAGGATTTCATGATGATGTGATGACAGTTTGCAAGTTCCTCCTTAGGACAAGGTTTTTCTCTGCTACAAGCAACATGTAACAAGAGGATGTAACTAGACTAATTAAACTAAGTAAATTTGGTCTGGAAATTGGGTGGAACTGTTTAAATAGCAAAGCTAAGTGCCACTACAATCCTTTGTGTGCTCTTTGATAAATCTTAGAACTAGATGGCTGTATTTACCAGCCTCCAAATCTTCTTTTAAAACCTATTATGAACGTAAGGGAGTGATAAATAAGGGAAGCATTACAGTTTGTGCTGCAGAGAAAGCCCTGCTCAGCTATTACAACAGCTATGTTTGACTTTAAAGCAAATTAACTCCATACAGAGCTTCATTTAAACTGCAACACTTGCTTGTTTAGACTTGGGAACAGGAGGGAGGGCAGAAATCACATGAAATTATTCAGAATTATCTCTTCCACTATGAACTTGGAGAAATGCCACACTTGGAGTAGTTTTAGATACGATTCAGAAAGGTTTCCTTTCAGAGACTGACTTAGTTGTTACTCCCCCCAAAAATGATAATTATTCCTCAAAATGATGCTCTTTCCTGGCAATGTGTACAAAGAACCTTGTGAAAAGCAGCCCAGACTTGCAGGAGCTGTGAGGGGTAAGAATTTGGTTCTTACCTGGCTGCACCCCTCGCAGCCTTTGCTGAATCACCTCCAAGCGATGGATGTATTCTGTGAGTGATTGTTCAGGGTCCTGAGGTGGCACAAGGGACTTCTCTGGAGCTGAACTTGGGGACGGATGCAATCTTAAAAAGAAAACAAATTATTTTCTCCTTCTCATGCTATACTTTCAAATATATCCAGAAGTTACATTCATATCGTCAGGAATTTTGGGCAAAGAAAACTGGAACCACCACCACCCCTTCCATCTGTAGAGCTGTTCCTGGAAACAAGAGCAGCAACAGGCATCATTTAGCCTGCCTTGGATCTACATCAGACCTGAGCCACCACTAATCCAGTCACACTGAGCACCAGTCAGGGCTGCTGTTATTAATATCCTGTTCCATATCATACAGGTGACTTTTCTTAGCAGGGCTGTCAGAAACAGACACATGCCATGGCAGAGGAATAGGGTGGGGCAGAATTAAGTCTTTTGGAAGTGCTTGCAGGTCTCAAACTCTCCAAAACGTTTAGCTAAATTCCATGCAAACCAGAAGACTACCTGGCTGTTTGTGACAAGCACAGTCTGTCCCCTCCACACCACTCAAAGTTAAAAAAACCCCCTACAATAATTTGAAGCATCTCCTGTCTTTGCAGACTGACCTGTTGTGTGAGTGGGAGGAGGATCGTGGGGAGAGGCTCCTGAACCTTGCAGCACAGCTGGTTCTGTGGCACAGCCCTGTGTCCCTGTCCCGGGTAGGGGGAGAGCTGACAGGAACAGCTGGGGGCTGTTGCTCTTTCAGGACTTCTGTTCTAGCACCAGAGGCTGTGGTAAATATGGAGGGTTAAAAAATATACACTAGGAACCATTGGGAACAGGCTATCATAAACACATCCAATAAACCCATGAAAATGACAGCAGAGTATGCTTCAGTTTGGTTTTAAATGCAGGTAAATACACATTCTACAGCTAGCTAACAGCTTTCTTGGTTGGTGTGGGGTTTTTTGTTCTAACCATATTTTACAGAATTGTGATGCTATTTTGTATTAAGGTAGAAATTTCAGCATTTGAGGATTCAAGTTTCTTAGGAATCATACCATAGTGGGTTTATGTACAAAGGTGGTGCTTTCTTTTAAAATAAGTATTTCCAGCAACTTAGAAACAGTGAAAATTACATAGCATCAAGTAATGAAAAATACACTACTTAATCTGAATTTTGTTCAGCATTGAAAAGCCACAAGTAATGGAATTTTACATTAAGGGCATTAATGTAAAATAATTTACATTATTTTACACCCCAATATTGGGTGCTGCATTAAGATGTTTGTTAGAATTCTTACAAAGGCACTCATCAGTAACTCAAAGGAACACTCAAGTGTTCCACAAGTAACTCAAGTCCTTATTGACCTGCATCAGACCATCTATCTACTCTACAGATGGATAGTGGCAACATAAACAGATTTTCCCACTTTTTTTTTTTTAAATGAAACACATCACTGAAGAGAAATTATGAAGAAAACAATGTACTTGTCCAAACACATACCTGTGTTACCTCCTGTACTGTGAGAAATGCTTTCACCCTGTGTGCTCTTCCTGCCAACTTTGTTCCACTTCTTCACCAAAAACTTTAACCTTGGTAAGAAAACAAATTTGTACAAGCATTAAAAATAAGCAGAAATAAAATGAAATTTTAATATTTTTTGTTGGTATAGAACCCATTAAGCAACATAAGCAATAATTGTTATGGGAATGACAGGAGAACTCTTCAAAAATTGAGTCTTTGGAATGCTGGCTTATTCCATTTTACCCTGCAACCATCTTTGAACTGCTGAAAAGATTTGCTTGTTCTGGCTCTGCTCCTAATCTCCAGAGAGCTCTTCCTACCTGAGAGGAGGAGGATGGAGGTCCTGCAGCCTTTGCTGTTATTATGGTATTCATGTCAAAGTCTCTGAGTCATCTCCTGATAGAAACTTGCTAGTCATCATTTTCACTAGACAACAAAATTGCTCAGAAATAACCACCTATTACATTTAAAACTGCTTTTTTTTTCATTAAATGGGCTCAAAGCCATTGGGAGATGGCATGTTGTCCCATGTACAGCTACCAAAACCCATTTGATAGTGACAGAGCACAATAGAACCACACCCAATAAAACACACGCTACTGGATTCCAGAGAGAACCGTTCCTGACAGATCATATTCTGCTACAAGACAGACTACCCAGTGAGACCAAGGAGATAAGGGTCAGCTCCAAAGGACTTCAGTTTGTAATGCTGTGCACTGGTTCCCAAGTATATTGCAGCTGGGTATCACTCACGTTGCTTTTTCATGGAATTATGGAATGGTTCGAGCTAGAATGGATCCTAAAGAAGCCCACCTTGTTCCATCCTCCTGCCATGGGCAGGGACACCTTCCACTATCCCAGGCTGCTCCAAGCCCTGTCCAGCCTGGCCTTGAACACTCCGAGGGATGGGGCAGCCACAGCTTCTCTGGGCAACCTGTGCCAGGGCCTCACCACCTCCACAGGGAACAGTTTCTTCCCAATATCGCATCTAAATCTACCCTCTTACATCTTAAAGACATTTTTTACAAATCTTTACTACAGCTCAAACTTAGCTAACAAGTCATACTTGAACCAGTTCTGGAGATTGCTTCTGTTTAATATTAATGTAGGATAAGCCAGAGGAACGATACATATTTTAAGTTTCCAAGAAAACATCACATGTAAGAGACAGGGATGGTTTTGGCTTTACCTTGAGATGGCAATGATGGCTCTGACTGCACACCTGAACTTGGTGAAAGGCCGGGAGTGTGATCCAGAGAGCTGCAGGTCTGCAGAAGGATAGATTCCCATGCGGGCGATGAGAGAGAGAGTTGCTTGCTCACAGTCCTGAAACCCACCAAGCAGCAGCAAGAGGTATTTCTTCTGATAAACTAGAGCCTTTCTAAAGCTCTCTGCTCGAATGTACTTTCGATACAATCTCTGCAACTGCAGAAAGGAAAAAATAAAATTAAAAAGTTCAAATTTTTCAGTTACTGTTGCAAAAGCCCAGCCACAAACAAGGTGTCTTCAGGTCAAATGTCCAGACTGAGGACACAAGGGAAGCCCAAACAATTCTGTACGCTGGTAAAACCCACCCAGATTGGGAATGTCAGACCTCTTTAAATCTCCTGAATATTTTCAAGCAAAATTGTCATACTCAAAACTCTGAAATAGTTTAACTCTTTAATAAAGAAAATACATCTGCTTAAAAAAATATATATTAGCCAGAAAGCATGGTGGGAGAGATGCTTACCAGATTTGATTACAATCAAAGTTTTAGAAAAATAGAAAGTATTTAAGCTTAGTCAGCAGGGATTGAAAATAATGAGTATTTTCTATTTTCATGCTTAGACAAGAAATCCAAGTCTCCCTCTCATTTAAGAGTGGAAAGAAATTCCAAAGATCCAGATTACTTTTGATGCAAGTTCCTGTCTAACACTGAGAAAGTTCCAAAGAAACTTCTCTGAGGTACATATGGGGAAAGTTTCTAATTTAAAATAATACATCAAACTATTAATCTAGAAAATTAACCTTTTAAAATACCAACTGAAGATTACAGCAATAAGTGAAAGACAAATGCCAGAATCTGACAGATCAGTTTTTTTCCCAGCAGATCAGGTTGAAATGATAGCTCCTGGCTGTGGGTCTGCTGGCTCTCCAAGCTCCAGAGACCCCCTTTGCTGGCTATCCCCATAATTTTACCTTAGGACTGGAAGTTTCTGCCACTGGTTTGTTTTCAATTTCAGCACTGGCTTTAGCCAGCTGGGATTCTGCCTGTTTCAGCATGTTCTGCAGTGTGTTCCTCTCTTGTTGCCAAGCCTCTCTTTCCAGCTCTTGAATAGGGTCAGCATCACCTGTAGATCTCATCTAAAACAGAAACCTAAAGGAAGTGAGTCACAATGGGTTTTGCACATTACTTCCACAATCAAACATCTCAAACTGAGTAATAACCCAACCTGATGACAAATTGAGACATAATATCAATGAGCCCAAAAACCAGCAATGGTATTCAGGTGTTAAACAGCACAATGAGAAACTGAAATGCATAAAAAGCCCTTCTGACTTTCATCTGACTTTCTTCTACATCCAGAGGCAGCACAGAAATAGTGAAGATGTCTGTGTACATCCAAAAACAAGTTGCACAAACAACAGAAACAAGTTGTGAAAAATTCTGAAAAATCACACATTCAATTCTGAGAGTCTGTTGTCCAGAAAAGCTGTGGTCAGCCCATCCCTGAAGTGTCCAAGGTCAGGTTGGACAGGTCTTGGAGCAGTCTGGTCTAGTGGAACATGTCCCAGCCCATGGTAGGCTGGGATGAGATGGGCTTTAAGGTCCCTTCCAGCCCAAACCATGCTGTGATTCTGTGAAATTGAGTTTTGTGATAAGTCATCTCTTGTAGGAATGAGACCCAGGACTCCAGCTCCAATTCTTCATGGAAGTTCTGCCTTCGTAACCCTCTTTGTATCAACTGCAAATTTACTGGTCATCAGTTACATCAAAGCATGATGCAGTAGATCACAAAAGAAACAGAGTATTTTTTTAAGGTAGTTGATGTTTTATCCCTTGAAATAAAACCTGTACATTAGAGAAGCGAGTACAAACAACTGACCCCAGTTTCTCCTAGCAACTTATTTCAGTACAATCTGTAGTATCAGAAAGACTCATCTATGTCCTTGACTTCTACTGCACCATTTGGCAGCTGATTGACCAGACAACTCCATTTGGCACAGATTTTCTAAGCTGACATTTTGCCAGGTTCCCTGTCTGATACTCCCCGATTTATTGCAACTCAAGGGGAGAACAGCAGAAACTTCCCTTGGTCTCCTGAGCACATGGTTCAGTACCTTAAAGGAAGGAGAAATTCAAGGAGGAGACTGAAGGAAAAGGTGATTCTGGAAAAAAAAAAATAAAGCCTGAAAAGAGGGCAGAGAGGAAAGATTGATTGTGCCCACAGAAGAAAAGCTATTGAGGTGGAGTTTTTGTTCCTAAGCTCTAGAAAGGCACGTGTCTTTAAAGTGCTCTACTGAACACATTTTTTGGTCAACAAAATTTAAGTCAGGAAACTTGAGTTCTTTTATTTTTGTGTGGTCAGTCCCTGAAGGAAGGAACTCTGCTCCAACAAGAGTTTTGTCTATAGCTGACAGCTCTAACCATTTGTGAGAGGAAGGCTTAACCAAAATAACCCCATGAACTTCGAGAAGAGGCTGCATCCCCCTCCTCAAGGCTGGAGATGATCCATTTGGGAACCACCTGTGTGGCTGCACAGGTGACAGAAGGAAAATATTAACTGTATTTTGTAAGCAGGTAGACACAGGGAGAGCTGCAACATGCCAAGGCAGCTTGTCACACGTCAGACTTGTGAACAGAAGGTACAAAAACCTTGTCACATATCAGACAGTCATAGATCCCTGTCTATTGCAAGAAACAGACGTAAAACTGCAGTTATCTGGGGAATCAGATGGAATCTACAAGTTATGCTTTTATGTATTTTGTATCAATAGACCTGAGCTTGGTCTTTGGTAATGCCTGGGCTTGTGTAAAATATCTGCAATACTGCAAACTTGGGTCAGAACAGCCCTCCTGAGATTACAAACCACTATGGTGCTTTTTGAAAAGTACTTGGCATTTTGGTGAAAAACAACTGTCTCTGGATGCATAAAGAAGCTACAGCAACACATCCCAAAGCTCATGATCCTTGGACACATTACATAGCTAGGAAAAAAAATGCTCTCAGAAGCAGACTCTGCAATACAACAAAACAAGAGCTGGACGTTAAAATCTGTTAATATTTTCCTTACCTGAGATGTAGGAGGAGACAGTAAATCTGATTTTAGTTCCTTTAATGTCTGCAGTAAAGAGGCTACAGCTTCATCATTTGATGCAGACCAGTCATTAACTGTTCTGTTAAACAGAAATACCTTTTCAGTACCAGGTTGATTTGTAAGAATGTTCACACACATTTAACTGCTTCTTCCCACTACGTGACCTTTAAAGTTCGAGGCTTTACTTATGCAATATTTACCACACAAATTACTACAAATACACAGAGAAATGAGCAAGTTCAGTTCATTTTTAAGAATTAAGAGCTAAGGGCTCTCAGCCATGACCTGCACAAGTTAAGAAGCAGGATGGAAAGCAAAGCACTGTTTTATGAACTTACTTATCTAGAGTTTTATATATGAACTCATTCAGGTGCACAGCCACAAAGAGCAACTGCTGCCTTATCTTCTCCAGCTGTTGCTGCTGTTGCAAGTGGGGTTTTTCAGTTTCTTTTGCCACAGGCTGTTTTGCATCTTTGCTTGAGGTACACAAGAGTTCCTCCTGACAGTTTGGAGTTGGGGGATTTCTTTCTTTTAATACTGCCAGTATTTCCAGGAGTTCTTTAATTCTTTGTTCATCCCTTTGGTGTTGCCGTTCCAAGTTTTGCTGTTTGAACAAAGTAAGTAGTAGTTAATTGCATCTTATACATTCATACATAAGTGTCACCACACCTAATCAGTATATCCATCTAGGTGTTCCTTAACTGCCAGACCACTTTTGGGGGAAGGCTTAGAGCACTGTTTTCCAGGGGCACCAGGAAGCCATTTAATTACACTGGAGTGGGCATTGTCTCCATCCAAGGAGAAACCCAGGGTGAAACCAATACTGTCTCAAGCCATGATTGGGGTCCTAGCTCAAAATAAGGGCAATGTCATGAAATCTAGTTTTAACATTATGCATTTAACCCATATTCATCCCCACCTGTGAACAACCAGCAATTCCCAGCACAGGCAAAAATTTAAAGATCAACTTCCATCAACAATAAACCCAGACACATCCCCTTGAAAACAGCTATATTTCAGAAAAGCAGGACAAGAGCTCATTTAATGCATTTTTCAGAATGCTTTAACAGAAGGAAACACTCCAATCAAAGAACACCATCCAGAGGATTAAAACCCAGTGTGTGGCTATTTCAGTGTAAGGCAGAGCATTCTCACCAGTCTCTCCTGATCTCTCTGCCAGTCCTTCTGTTTCTGTAGCTCTGTCTGTTGCTGCTGTTTTCGCTCTCTCTCCCTCTCCTCTTTCCTGTTCTTATCTTGCTCTTTAAGCAGCTTGAAGAGTGACTGCAGTTGTTCCCAGTCAACTTTCAGCTTGACCTCTCTCTCCCTCTGGGCCTCCAAGGAACGGATCACCTCTTGCTTTTGTGCCTGAAGAGACTCCAGGGTGGCTCGCAGTTTGTCACTGACATCCCTCTCCTTCTGGGTTTCCTCGCAGCACATCTGGACCTTAGCCTCCAGCTGCCTTTTGGACAGGATGGCCTCCTGGTGCATTTTCTCAATAACAGCAGCAAGCTCCATAGTTCGGGCTCTCTCCTCTTCCAGCTGGGCTTGGAGCTCTCGGACAAAGGCTTGTTCCAGCAGTGACTCCCTGTGCTGGCAGGAAGCACCTTCCTTCACTCTCACGCTCAACTGCTCCGTCAAAACGCGCTCATGATTCAAGGAATCCAGGAGCTCCAACGAATGATTCTTCTCAGCATCCAAGTTTTTCTGTAGCTCCCGCACTTTGGTCTGTTCCTGGGACAGCAAGGCTTCGCAGCGGGAGTGCTCAATCTGCAGCTCCTTGCGGAGGTTATCTGTTACTGTCCTCTCGTGCTCCAAGGACACGGCCAGCTGGCAATTCTGCACCGACTGCACATCCAGGGCAGCCTGCAGCTCCTGGGCAGAAGGGGGGAGAACACATGAATATTCCAGCAGAAACACTCATTTGTGGGACTGGCTGGTATGTAGCAATTTTCAGCCTCCTGGTTTATCCAAAAAGATATTCAAGACTTAACTAGAGTAGTTCAGGTATTAAAAAGTTTAATTTAAAATTACGAATGTCAGAAAAATGCTCCTCAGCAATCTGGCACCAAGTAACAAACCCCAAAATTATCATGTTAAAGTATCTGCCAGTACATTATTTCTTCTTCAGTTAGTAGGACCCTCATTAGGAAATCACTACATTTTACATCACTCAGTCCCATTAATAAGGAACACCTGAAACAGCAATAACCCTGTTGTTTTAAAAAGAAAAATCTAAGCAGTAAGAGTGGGATGTAAAGCTTCATCTCTTCCAAGCACAGAGTAGAGACTGATAAAAATAATCACAGAATGGTCTGGGTTGGAAAGGACATTAAAGCTCATCTCATTCCCACCTCCTTCCATGGGCAGGGGCATCTTCCACTATTCCAGGTTGCTCCACGCCCTGTCCAGCCTGGCCTTGGACAGTTCCAGGGATGGAGCAGCCACAGCTGCTCTGGGTAATGTGGGTGCCAGGGCCTCACCACTCTCACTAAGAAAGAATTTCTTCCTTATACCTAATCTAAATCTACCCTCTTTCCCTTTAAAGTCCATCCCTAGGTCCATTCTGGGAGCCAGCCTTTCTTCAGAAGGAAAGGCAGGGACTGAAGGGGCAGTCGTAGGGCATTGCAGACAGTCAGAGCTGGCACTGCTGTCCTAGTAGGGAGGTCTACCCTGCCCCTCACCCAGCCAGCACCATTTGTTATCTCCTAGAAAGCCAAGTCAGATGCTAAATGGCAGAAATTTTCTATAATGGGGCTTCAATAAAGATTTGTGAATGCCACACTGATCTTTTCAACAGCTACCCCGGGGCAAAGCACTTTCCTCCTGGCCTTGGCTACTCTGTCCTCGCATAAGCAGGTTTCTGAAAAGGAGGAGGATGGTAGCAGCATTTCCTAACCATGCAGCAGTAACAAATATCCCAACAAAAATCATTCATAAACCTAAACATCCACCTGGAAGATGATAGGAGAAGCCAGACTACAAGGAAATAGTCAGAACTGTGTTTCCTCACTTCAGGAATTTAAGCAGGTTTGGAGTTCTTTGAGAAACTTTAGTTTCGGGGTTCAAGGAATTGTTTATGTTAAATCTTCCTCCTTTTCCATTTACTGTAGGCCTTTTACAAGCACTGAGTCATTGCTATTACAGTCTTGGAGAGAAAGCTGTTCACTTGTTTTCTGTTCTATTTAAAAGGGAACAAGATGACTTTGGTTAACCTCCAAAAATACGTATTATATTGAAAAGGCTCCACTTACTCCCTGCCAAACCTATTTATCATTGGGTGGTTTCCTTTATAATCTCAGAGATCATACACCTCACACCCTCATGATAAGTTTGCTCTGGAATTAAGGGTGTAGTTACACAGCTGTAGAATCTGGCTGTCCCTACTCAGCAAGGAGCAATACACAACAAGGGAAAATGGGAAAGGAAAATACACTAAGATGTGGAAAAAACCCCCGAAGCAACACTGCATTCAACCTTGGTTTATTTCTGCATGTGCAATTCATGAAAGCAACTGAAAGCTACTCTGTGAAAAAAGCCGCTTTGCACATTCAGAAAAGGTATGGGGGTTTTAACAGTTACTAAACAAAAACCAGTGGAGGTGAAGAAGACTGCACAAATAACCTGCTAGTTAATGTCATGCCCCAGGGGAGCTGGGCGTTACCTCCATGGCCTTTGTCTTTTCATCCTCTGCTTTCCTCTGCTGACGCTGCTGTTCCTCAAACCAAGCTCGCAGCTCAGATCCCTTCAGCTGCTCAGCCTGCAAGTCTTCAAGTGCAGCTGCCAAATCCTTCTCTTTTTTTTCCAATTCAACACTGCAAAATTCAAAACAACATTTCTATGAGCAGAACAGAACATCCTTCAGCAGCATCACAAGCAAGACATTTTGGGTTGGTTTCTCTGACTCCTTCCTATTGATCTGTTTCTTTAAGGTGGCCTCTATTCTTTCTAAAGAGGGTCAGTTTTCAAGCCACAGCTAGCTAGCATCTGAAAATATTTACCAGCCTGCAAGCCAAGCTGAAATTGCTCAATTTACTAACAATTAAGAGATAGGTTATTTATCCTGGCAGAGCAAAGCTGTTTTCCTGCAAGACAAAAGCAAAATATTGGCATACACTAAGAAGGGAGTGGGAAAGGAACATTCCCAAGATGACAGAATTTAGTAAAGAAAACGTAACTCTTAAAAGTGAGAGATCCTAGTTTTCCTCCCTGTGTTTCCAAGTGCTAAGCTCTTTATGGATCCAATTACTATGAAGCTCTTTCAGACCTGCTGATAAATCAAGTGAAGGATTGTAAATCTACTTCTCACCGTAAATTATTTATTTCCCTCCGAAGCTCTTCCAGGGATTTCTGCAACCTTTCATTCTCTCGCTTACTTCCAGAAAGCTCTGATTTCAAGGATGCTTTTTCTTGATTCAGGAGATCACATGTTTCAGAGTATCTTTTCTGCTCCTCAGAGAGGGTGCTGTGCAAGTCACTTACAACAGATTTTTCCTGCTGAAGTTTATACTCCAATAATTCAACTAGGACAAGAAAACACTGTAACAGTTATTTATATTACAGAGACCTTGACAATATGATATCACCTACACTAATTCAAATTAGGAAAAAAAAATCAGCTGTATTGAAGTGTTCTTGTCTAAAGAATTAATCTCTTTTCAAACATGAGAGGAATCAGCAGAAAGATGCACAAACACTATGATTCTATCATTGTGATATTCTGTAATATCACTAATGGATTTTAAACCTCATTAAACAAACTTATCCACTTACATAAACATTTTATAACAGGAATCACTACATAGAACCTGTTTTCCCAGCTCTGTTCAGGCTAGTGAGTTAAGAGAAACAACTCTGCCTAAATTTAGAGGTTCCTGTTTGATAAGTACTTAAAAATAATTAATGTACCCATGTCTACAGTATCATGTAAATAAAATTAGCTATAAACCTCTGGATTTCCAGAAAACTTCCCTCTATTGCACTAGTGCATGTGCTATTAAATGGCTGAATCCTGAATGACATAGATGGAAAAAAAAAAAGAAGGAAAAAGCAGTGTTTTGCTTTGAAGAGAGATGTTTATTTTTGACGAAGGTCACTTGCACTTGTTTCTTTATTACATAAAGGGAACCTGCTGAGAAAACCAAGGCTTGCTTATTTAGTCAGGAACATGGTTTAGCAGTGGGCTTGGCAGTGTTTATGGTGAGACTCCACAGCGTTAAGGGTCTTATTCAACCCTAATGATTCTGTGATTCTGTGATTCTCTCTTTATAAACATACAGATAAACAACTCTCTGCAAACAAACAGGTGTTTTACTGTCCTTGCTGGGTTTCCTCCATGTATACACTATTTCAGTTCTATTGCTTTGAGTTATTTTACAGTTTCTCTTCACTTTTCATAGGTTTGTCTTAACTACTGATAGGAGAAAGAGCTGCCAACATCATGGGAACTACCTGAGTGCATTCAGTAAAACTGAGGAATTGTACAGCATTCTGCTTCTTCACACCTTTTTTTTGCCTTTCACCTTTGAGGCAAAAAGGAACTGATGTAGAAGACAGAAAGAACTGACAAAGACAGTAAGAATTACCTTTCCTCCGGAGCTGGTGTTCCTGTTTGTTCCCATGATCTTCAGCCTTGGTAAGGGTTTCCTGGAGCTGCTGGAGCTTCTCCTGGTTCTGGAGATGTGTCATGCGGAGCTGAGCTCGGAGGTCCTGGATTTCTGAGAGCAGGCTATTCCGGTCCGAGGAGAAGAGGTGCTCCACAACCATCTGCCTCTGCTCCTCCTGAAACAAACCAAGGCCTATTCAAACTACAAGGCTATTTCCATATCT
Organism: Nicator chloris; assembly: GCA_013400495.1. Classification (NCBI taxonomy): domain Eukaryota; kingdom Metazoa; phylum Chordata; class Aves; order Passeriformes; family Pycnonotidae; genus Nicator; species Nicator chloris. The sequence continues at coordinate 30,804 of WAAE01023795.1, forward strand.
TCTGCAAGGATAAATACTAAGGAACCTCTTGCAGTACAAGTTTTGTACAGAAGCACTCAAATTACTAAGTTCATGCTTCACATTAATGCAAAATGTTAACATGATGTAAAAAAGAAAAACTCCATTTCACTTGCCTTGTTGGGTTTATACATAACAATTACTACAACCTAGAAACTACATAGTATTGGCAAAAAGTTTCAGATTCAGAGTTAGTTCAATGTATATGCTTTGCAAGAGAGGTCTGTGAACTTCTAGACAAATGGGAAGGAGGGAAAGAATTCAACCAAGTATTTCCTATTCACTATCACAGTCTTTCTTGATGCTAGCTAAAATAATCAACAGGCTTTGTAACACCGTGTACAAAGTACAAGAAAAATGCTACCACAACAGAAACTAAAAGCTACTGATCCCATGCAATCTACATCAACACAAGAATTAACAACAGAAGCAATAAAACTGAAAAGAAAATTTAAAAATAAAAGAGAATAAAGAAGTGATTTATGAGCAGCACACTTTAAGAGCTTTTCATACTTGTTGTTTCATTATATACTCCAGCTTTTCCCCCAATGAACTTGCGTCACCAGATGCAGGATTGGAGAAGTGAGACTTCAAGTCAATTTGCAACACATTTCTCTCCTTCTCCAACACACTCTGTACTGCTTGTAGAAGTTCTCCTCTCCAGTCAGCAGCAACACCTGAAGCTTCCTGTTAAAAAATATATATATTTTTAAATGGCATCTCTCTCAACCTCTAACCCAGTGTTTTTCATACCATGAGAGTATATCTGTTAATCTAAGCCTTTTTAGAAGTGTTTAAAGAGTACTGTCCCTTACTCCTTAAAAATGATATATACACACACAAGCCTCATAACATATTATATATACAATATACATTTATATATATACACAACCTGATTCCCTTGCTTTAAAGGGTATTTTATTGCCATACCTTGTCCCCTCTATCTGCCACCTTGCTGAGGTAATCCTTCAGTGACTGGATAGCATCCAGCAAGGATAATCCCTCCTTCTGCCAGCCCTCCATTGCCACTTGGGTCTGAGGGACATTCTTCAGCTCCCTAAAACCAAAGGGATGCTCTGACAAAGCCAATATTTTGCGGCTCTCCTCATACACCATCTTCAGCACGGCCTGAGAAGAAAAAAAAAAAAGATTAATAATATTAGGAAGCAGGCATCAGCATCCTGGCAGTAAGTGTCTGTATCAAGACTAAGATGCAGTTAAGCATAAATCATTATTTATGCCAAAGGGCTGTACTTTACCTTTGTTTCTGAACTGTTTAGCTAACTTTCCTGGGAATAAATCAAATTCTATCAAGTCTGAAGCTATGTTAGTGAACTCCAGTGATGCCAGAAAGCTGAATTATGTATTTAGACACCACTGGCTTAATTTAGCAAGCTATGTACAAACACCAACGCCCAAAATAACCAGTTTTAATAATTTACACAGTGGAAATTGTTTCCTCTGACATTGTCAGGCCAAGTAATACATTTAAAATAAATTCCCTGTTCACAAACTATTACATCATGCACAGATGTTTCCTGGCCTCTCTTCAAGGAAGGTCACTGGAGATTTAAATCCTTTTCTTACACACATCTCGTCAGAAATATCCCAGCCTCCATGTGGAGCTGTTCCTCATTGCAATGCACTTTAACAACAACACAGAGTACTTTTATTTAACTCTTGATATTCTTTCCTTGCGCTTTTTTTTTAAATTACTTTTGAACAAATGTGCATTGTTTTTCTGCCACTGGAATCAAAATAGTGATTACTTCAATAATCAATGAAAACCTTTAGTACACATTAACATCAAAAGCACAGTAAAGTGTGTACTGGAATATGCACTCAGATCATACAGCCAGTGAAGTCTAGATTGATGCTCCACAAAAGAAACTAGAAAAAAAAAAATCTGTTTCTTAAGGTAAAATAAAATTCACCTCTTCCATGAAGCCTCTGACACCGAAGTTTTTAGACACAGAATGGTTTTCAGTTGGAAGGGACCTTTCAAGACCATATCCAGTCCAACTCTGCTGTGACAGGCACAGGGAACATCTATTATTTCAAGTTGGGCAAAGCCCCATCCAATCTCATTTTGAATGGATTCTGGGATGAACTTCCAGGGATCCACCACCTCTCTGTGCCAGTGTCTCATCACAAGAAATTTTGTACTTCTGTCCAATCATTTCATGATTGTACTGGGCAGCAAGGTGAGGCTGAAAGATCAGTAGTTTCCAGGGTGGTCATTATTAGGCTTTTTAAAAATGGGTGCTATGTTTCCCTTTTCTCCAGTCACTGGGGACTTTATCTGACTGCCGTGACTTCGCAAAAATGATGCAGAGTGGTTTGGCAATTGCCAATGCAAAACTTCCTCAGGACCCTGGGATTCATGTCTTTGGGTCCCATAGACTTAGCTATGTCCAGGTTCCTCTGGTGGTCCTGAATCTGATCTCTTCCAATAGGAGGGACTTCATTCCTCCAATCCTTTCCTCGTCTGATTTAAAGCCTTCCTTATAAATTTGGCCAGCTTACTGGTGGAGACACTCTTGTCCCACTTGGTCAGGTGAATTCCCAAGCTCCCAACATTTCTGGCTTCTCAAAGGTGAATCCATGATAATAAAAATGAAAACCTTGAGTACTGCACCAGTTGCACAGCCAGGGATTCACTTCTACCCTGGTCCCCTTCCTCTGACTGGGAGGATAGAGAATATCATCCATGGACCCAAACCTTTGAACTGTCCTGTCACAGC
>WAAE01023796.1:0-53970 GCA_013400495.1 Nicator chloris
TCTGGGAAAGTTTTAAAGTTCCAGCTTTAAATTTAAATTTAGAATTTTAAATCAACAGAATTCTACTTAACTGGTAGAGTTGTCTTTGCTAAGGAGCAAAGCTCTATCTATCGAACAAATTGTCTAACTATGTTTCTTTATTTTTGATCTTAGATGTTAAGTTTCTAAGCTGCATTTTCCTGCATTCTCTGAGAAAGTTTTAAAGTTCTCAGCTTTTTTCTCAGCTCTCTACATCCTAAAGCTTTCTTTACTCTTCCTAAAAACCCTTTTACCTTTTAAATTCCCACATCTGCCCATCATCAGAGCATGTGGATCCTTGGAAGGGTAATGGCTACATTTGCTGTTCACAGCTTCTCATGGGCAGTACATTCCTTTTGGGATGGAGAGGTACTGTTTTAGACAGCATGGTCGATCATTAAACCCAGAAGGGAGAGAAAAGGTTATTGCAATTCATAACCTTCTCTTAGACCACTGCAGGAGAGCTGTCTGTGCTGCTAGAAAAGCAAAGAATTCACAATATTAAATGTCTGTTAGGCCCATGTAAGAGAGAGAGAGACAGTAGTGACTGAAGGCCAACTTTACTAGCCATTGCTCAAGTCCCCTTTAAGGCACTTAATACACTGATAGATGTGGTTAGGTGAGCAGAATAAAGTCCACTCTGTGACACCACCCCATCCATGTGCAGTTCATTGTTAATATATAGCTAAAACAGGAAACCTCTACAATCAGATAAAGAAAGCTCTACAGTATGTGATTATGGCTTGGTCAGATGTGAGCATCTGTATGAAAAATAATACCTCAGGTTGGATAACAAAGAACAGCTTGTATTTGAACTTGGCTGTGGTAAATTAAAATGAATTCCCTGAGTCCCTTTGCTCATGGTAGCTTTCAATTTTGTGGCATTTTTCAACCCCTTTGCTCCTTCAGGGTTACAAGTGATTAATTTTATTGACTTAATCTCAACTTGATATTTTTACTGTAAATCCTTCCAATGGTCAGAGTATAATTATAGTTTAATGATTTAAACTTGTGGATTCTATTCCCCTGAAAGAAGGCAATATTTCACTTTTACCTTTTTAAGGCTATTTTTCAGTGTCTGTTACAAAATAAGCAAATAAGACACAGGGAAATTAGGAATGTTTGTTTGTCTGACAAATTAATCACTACAGGTTTCATCATTGATTTTTTCTTTTGCCCTCAATTTGTAATTTTATAATGAAGTCTTCAAGCAATTTAGTTTTATCCTTGAGGAGAGTGAGCAGATAAAGAATCAATAAAAGAGCTGAAATTTAATACAGAAAGCAAAATTGTGATTCTTGAACTTCAGTATAGATCTGTATTGTGTATTCTACACACCAAACCAGTATTGATATTAATGGAATTTCACTGTGTGTATGAGGGGAGAATATTCACTGAATGAGGGAAAATATTCACTGGAGATTTCCAGTACAGTTGAAGGATCCACAGGAGTTTGCATTGACTTAGCCCTAAATCTAGAGCTCTGAAAGAAAAAAAAGCTAAATTATCAGGCAAAGTTGACATTAAATCTTGGTTATTACTATGTAACAAGTACAACACTGTTCAGGTAGCAGAAGACTGAAGTATTGCAAATTCAGTGAAGGTGAAATTTTCAGACACTTAGTGTGATCTCCATTCATATATGCCCAAGTCACGTTTGCATGTGCTCTTCTGTCAGCAACTGTTTGTGTTAACAAATAATAACTTTTAAATGCAGAACTCCTGTGCTCCATTTGTGCTGGCTTTTTTTTTCTTTTTTTTTTAATAACCTGATGGATGGAAAGGCCATTTCAATCACTTCTGCTCTCAACTGCTAGCAGGAGAAAGGGTCACACAAGAGCTTTTGCTTCAAATAAGTAGACACTGAGTTCAGGTACATTTTGAACATCTGGGCTATAGAGGTGTTATATTCCATAAACAGAATAAAAATTGTTTGACATAACAGCTAAGGCTAATCAAGATGGCTAAAATAAATATTCTTTTAGTAATTAAAGTATTTTCATCTTCTCTTTGTCTTTGCTTTCATTGTACCTCAGATATCCAAAATGAAATATGAAGCTGAAAAAACATGGCAAGTAGCTGAAACTTCTATCACCACTTTTTTTACCAGGATAATTACCTTTAAAGCATCATGCTGCACCCTCAGCAAATTACTTTGAAAGAGTCTTGGAGGATGAGTATCCAAACTACTCTTAAATTTTCTCTTATGTTCCTGTTACTACTATTCTTATTGAGTAGTGTTGCTATTTGAATTTGCAGTGGAACTTTGCTTCCTTTTGTAAAATACTGTTTCTGCCCTTGAATATACGTTTTGGGGTACATGTACCTGGGGACATGCTGTGTGGCAGAACAGTCAGTAGAGACTTTGATAAGAGACTAAAATCAGCCTAATCTGTGCCTTCTCTGAAGACAAATTGTCCCACTCTTCATTGCAGTGTGGTTGGATGCTGGACAAATACTTGGCTCATCTTCCTTTCTAGAGGAATCCTTCTGCCATTCTCCAGGAGTCAAGGAAATGCAAAAGGTTTTGTTGGCATGATTTGTGTAAGGTACACGCAGTTAATATTGCCAGATGTTATTCCTTAGACATGGGCCCTGAGTGAAGGAAGTAGCACTGGCAGAAGGGATTTTGATTGCAGAACTACTACTGGATTGGGACTTTCTTTCTGCTGATACAAAAGTAGGGCATTGTCCTACCCCTATGTGAACACTGTTTCTAATGTATAAACGTACTTAAAAATAATGTGGTTTTGGGAAACCTTAAAGCATTCCCAAGTTTTCTTTTTGGAACTGACTTTCAGTTCTTTCTGAGGGCCAGTGACAGCCCTTCCTAATCAGTCGTGCACAGCCACTTTGTAGACAGACTTAATTGTAACTATTTCTACTTAATTCACCATCCATCCCCAAATCACTGTAACAACAGTTTTCAACCTAGCTTTTCAAGAGGGTGATATTGACAGTGAAAAAGAAAGCCAGGAGCAACGTTGTGGCTTCTGGTTTGCACAGACAGTATATGAGACAGAATATGGACACTTGCTTCTAATCACTACAAGCAAACTGTGCAAGCTTCATGTATAATTTAACTTTCCAGAAAGGGAGAGTCAGCTCTTAAAATTCCCACCCCACAGAAAATTCTCTTATCCAAAAGGAAGTCTTTTAGTTGGGTAAAATGCATTAAAAGGTTTTGGGGTTTGCAGCTCCTATTAAAAGGATTCCCATGTTCCACATGGCCATGGCACATGTTCTGAAGATTAGTAGAGAAACAATTAGCTTATAAATATCTACCTGTCCTTTTGTCTTTAGAAAGAGCTCATCAGCTTTCAGGAAACATTGCTGATTGAACTTGCAAGATCTTGTTTAAATTGCAAGGTCTAAATGAACAAATAGAAATAAATGAATAAATGGAATTGCAAGGTCTAAATTTGCTGTATTTTTTGCTAAAGAAGAATTGAGGCTTTGATGACCTGGGGATGAAGATTATCCCTGGTTAACAATCTGGCTTTCAATCTTTAGCAGCTATATCCTGTAGTCTGGTCAGTAAACATTTAACAGATTCTATATTTTTCAGGGACAATTTAAAACCACTTTGCAGTCCTTGTATATGACCTTACACATACTTCAGGTTTTTTTACCCCCTGAAATTGTGCCCTTATACAAATACTTGAGCTTGATAAGAGCTCTATTTTCTCAATTTCCAGATATAATTGCTGTCTTGTGCTTGCAAAATTGAACAGCCAAATATTTGAGAACTAGGTCTGGATGATGAATTGAAAATGTTTCAACCTTTAACCTCATGTCTTTCAGTCCTGCCAACTTGCATAAAATGGACAAAACCACATTTTTATGGTTTATTTTCTGTGCGGCAGATCTAAACCAGTTTGCTAGAGGAAAAGGAAACTAGATCATATTCTGCTTCAATCGGTATCAGAGTAAAGAGGTAATTTTGAATTACAGAAGCATTGTGTGTTATTGAAGGAAGTGTAAGAAAGAGAAAGTGACCAGCTTCTTTTTACAAATCTGATCTGAGCACAGAAGGCTGACAACTTTGAGAAAAAAGTGTTCTCCTTTCCTATAATATGGTCCTCTGTGAATTGCTTAGGAGGTCATTCAATTTGTGGTTGCCACTCACCACATTCTGCTCTTGGCTTCCCAGCTTCAGTGAGAGATTAATCACACCAATGATCCAGCCATCTCTGGGTTATCTAATTTTTAAATCTAAGTTTCCATCAGTTCGTTGATATGAGACCATTTCTGGATGCCTCTTTTACCTGCCACCTTGGCCCTTTATTGAGCTAGCCAGACTGACATTTGAACGGTGTAAGGAAAGATAGAGTAGCAAGGATGTTCTGATATATATTAGACAGAGACATAATTTCCAGCAGAAGTGTATACAATTTACAATAACCCACAAGTCAGGCTGTGATCACTTATCTGTTCCTTTTCACATTTGTGAGACCCTGCCTTTTCTGCTTTTTGTACTGTCAGCAGTTCCACTCCTCTTTGATAAAAGTAGCTAACTAAATTTGGGGGAAAATCTCAATGGGGAGAAATGCTGCAGATACTGAACTGAAGCCATCTTCAAAGGAGGTTAAGATAGGTCTTTGAAAGAAATGTTGCAAGCAATGTTTTGTAACTATATGTTACAAAGAGGTTAAAATGCTCTAGGGAGAAAGTAGCAACAGAGGAAAAATGCAACAGGAAGCCATAATTATTCCTATGAAAATAAAGAAAACTAAATGTATATAAATTACTTTTCGTACCAGAGCTAAACAGGCCCCTTAGGAAGATAATAAAGGCCTCCTGAACCTCAAAGGCTTCTTGCTTGCTTTCATATGCAGCTTCTTCTATAATACCTGTTTTGTTCAAATTAAAACTCATGCTCCTGCTGCCCATATAGAAATCTTCTCAAGCTCATTGAAGGCTTGGGACCACCAGTGAGGGAAGGCATTCAGAATAAATATTTTACTAAAGTGAATTTGTCATTTCTTTAACCCCATCTCACAAATACAAACCATAACAAGAATTTTGATAAACATGTTTATCTAAGATGTGAATAAAATATATCTTGCTTTATTAATCAGAATTAATGGTCTTGTAGTGTAAATGCAACTGATAGAGAATATTTGTGCTGAAGTACATTAGCTTATTTAACAGGTATGATGGTACAATATTAAGCCTATGTACAGTGGAAGAACTTTTTGAATAATGATGAAATTTGTGAAATTAATCATAGCCAGACTGAACAAATGAGTCCAACAATAAATTGTACATCATTATAGTAGAATAGTATAAATGGAGATCAAGTTTAACTGGAGTACCAGCTGATGTTTTTTGCTATAGAAGTTAGGAACAGACCACAGATTTCATTAATTTTTTTTTCCATAATAATGTTAATTTTAAAATATATATCACCAAATATGGTAACAATTGAAAGGTATCTTTTACTGTTTGAAGAGCCCACATGAAAATGAAGGATGAGCTAATTTCCTTAGGAGATGGCCACGATCTCATAAAGAGGGAAATTAAAGTCTGAATCATATGTCTGAAAAATCTTCAGCTCTGCAGGATTAGGTCTGGAAGAAGATAAAAAGGTACCAAAGCAATGACAAACCTGGTGGTGACATAGCTCTGGAAGTACTGTGGGATCATGCCTTTTGTCCAGGTTGAGATGCTCTCTGGTTCCAAAGTTTTGGTAAAGGACACTGTGTATTACAAGTATTTTAATGTTCAGATGTTTTGAAATGAAAAGTAAGGAAAAAACAGCAGCAGAACTGAAAGCTGCTCTAAACAGCAGAGACTGTGATTTAGGGTGAATGGGAAAGTATATAATTTGTAACGTGATTCTCAGAAGCAGCAGAAGTGAGGAGTGATCTGGAAGTGGTAGGAAGGCTGAAGAACTGAAGAGATCATCCCACATTCCAAAAGTGCGCATAATTCCACCATGGTGCAATTTGACAGTTCAAATGTGTGCTGGTGAAATACTTTGGGTGAAGATAAAAGGCAGAGAAGCCAAAAGAAGAAATAATAACAACCATCTGTTACACTTCAGAAGATCTGGAAAAGAGTGGGGGAAAAGAATTCCTTATTTTATGTTGTGGGATGCTGCACTCCTGAGGAATGTTTACAACTCATATATTTTCTGGTTAGCAAACACAACAATCCTGCATCACTGAAAAGGTCTGTAAACTATGCAAAAAAAGGTATTTTGGAAGTGCTTAATTCTGCCTGTAAAGTAAAGGCCTACTGTGAGGGACTGGTGAAGAATCATTCTCTTTAGCAAAACACCACATGTTTTTGATATAGTCACTTTTCTGAATTCCATCCATTTTTGGGTGGAACTTTTGATGAAGTTTTGATGACATGGCAGTCAGCTTAGGAGAGAAGTGTGGTATGAAGAGATAAACATTTATCAAGTATTTGTTCTTGCCAAGACAAGGCTTAACTGAATGGTTCTTTGAAAGGTCCAAATCACCTGAGCCTGAGAGACTTCACAAATTGATAAAGTTCAATGTGAGTCTGAGCTTTGTTGTATCACTGTGGACATTTGTCTGCCCTGAAATGGCACACACAAGTCAGGGGACTGCACAGCTGGAAAGGTGAACTGTAAATAGAATGAGAGAGTGCTGATTTTCCAAATATACACTTGAAAGTGCTATTTTGCTTCAGTTCTAAAAAATGCTGAAACAGAGGTTTGAATTCTGTTTTTGTGAAATAGAGATTACTATATGTTGCTTCGTATTATTTTCAGAATCCCAAAAATCTGACTGCAAGAGATAAACTTTTCTCTCTGCTGTTTGACGTGTCAGGTTGACATATACGATGACAATTGGCATTGGGTGAGAAGTGTTCACTGACAGGAAGAAAAACACACTGTTATTTCTGAGAAGGCTAGAGCACAAAAAAATTCTTTTTTTGTTTGTATTTGTTTGTATGTTTTTACAAACTCCCAAGTTGATCTGGTCAAGTTCTTCATCCACACCAGGGTTTCCACTTTCTATCCATAGAAATTTGGCCCCACAAGTTATATGCTTCATTCCTGACATATGTTAAAATCTCTCTATGGAGTATGGTCAAAAATACAGAAATCTGTATTTTGGTAAGGGCTGCAGCAGAACACTCTGGATATTCTTAGAGTTTGTTCTTATGAATTTTTAAGTCTTGCTTAACAAAAATAAGTAATTGAGTTATTTACAAAATCTTCTTCAGCCCCCTTCAGTGCTAACCATACTGGAGCCCTCATTCAAGAATTTGCAGTGATATGAACAATGCTTCACAGGAAGAAATACCTTCATAAGGAAACATGGTTGTCTGGTGTGATTAATTCTTATCATCATAAAATTCATAATCAATATAAAACTAGCCTGGAACAGGAATGAAAAAATTGTTGTTATATAGGAAAAATATGAAAGGACATTTTTTCCTTTTTTAGTTTAAGAAACCTGTGAACAGTGCAACTGTTTCCAGGTTTTCTGAAATACAAAATTATGTGAGTAAAAGCCAAAGCATTTTTCTAAGCTAAATCAATACACTATTGCAACTATCATTTTCCCCGTTAATTCATATGTCTCTCAAAACCAAAGCATTCTCTTCTAAAAGGCAATATGTTAAAGGAGGAATGAATTCTTAAAGATATTTGAAGTGTCTCTAAGTTTGGGAAGAAAGCTCTTAGTAGCAGAGAGATAGTAACAACTACAACAAATATTTTTCAGGAAAACAAGCGGACGTGACCTTTGCAGGTCCCATATTGCACACAACACTCATTAACTTTATTATAAGAAACATGGCAAAAGGGGTTTTGTCCCTACTAGAAATTGTTTAAAATTCTCCCATAAATTACACTAGCCAAAAATATTGGCTTGGATCACAAATCCCTCTCAGGCACTGCCTTATCACAGATTCCTCAAAAGCACTAACCTACATGACCTTTGTGTGAGTCTCAGGTGACTCCAATTATTCTACTCTGAGCTCTGATTCTTTTACATAGTCTGACCTTAACTTTAAAAAATTGAAGAGGGAGGAGGTCTGGGGGAAATGAAAGCTGTATCACATGGCCTGACCACACTTTGCACCCTATGAGACAGGCTGTCGAAATCTTGGAGAGGTAGAGGGAGGGGATTTATCTCCCAAATCTCTGGATATGAAGAGGAATGGAGTTCCACCACACCGGGGTCAAGTCTGCAAAAGCACTGTATTTTGACACAGTCAACTTGAAAAGTGATGGGAGAGCGGAGATAAATGAGAAACAGAAAGTAGGTTACGAAAGGAAGCAGAAATGTGGACCAGGTTGTGCAAGAACAGAGGGGTCAAGGCTTGAAGAACCTTGAAAGTTATTGGTGAAATCCTGAACTCAAATCTCAATTTCAGAGGGAACCAATATTGTGTGAACAAGGGGTCAGTGTGGTAACAGCAGGGGCAGCAGCAGTGGGATGAAAGTGAGACAGGATGCTTTGATAAAACGTGTTGCTGATGCAAACCCTCAAACCAATGCCATTTCTATGCAAAAATTTGAGGTCAGGTCTAGGTCCCACCTAACTTTCTAGCAAAACTTCCACCCAGTTCACCAAGGTCACATTTTGGCTTCTGAATTTAAATAAAGTTAGATACCAGCGTGCTGTGAACACACAACAATATACACTTCAGTGTGCATCACTTCAAGGTTTAGCTTCAGGATTCTTTTGTAAGGGTTTGTGTGTTTCCTACTTGTCAAAATGCCCCAAGTACAAAACTGTCCTCTGCTCTATACATTTTGTTAATCTGTGGCCAAAAATAGTACAGGAAGATGGACAGTTCTCAAGTTTTAGATGGAATTGGGAAGAGAATCAATTTGCCTGCTGTATGTAAATTTCCACTATTTCAGAGACTCTTCTTGTCAAAAAACAGACTGAAAAATCAAAATGCATTTATAAACAGGAATATTATAATTTAATGGGTAATCAGAGTGCACTAGCTGAAATATTACAATAGGTTCACCACTCTTGCTTTCAATAGTGACCTTATAGGTTTTAGATTTTTTTGTTTTTAATACTTCAAGTAATTCCCAATTTGAAATTAAAAAAAAAAAGTGGAAACAAAAGTAAAAAAAAAAAAAAAAAGGTTTTGACAGTTCCAAAACCTTCTAGGGTTTTCTTTAAAAAGAAAAATTAATGAAACTTACTATTCTATAGGTAGATGTCTAGATCAGCATTTTCCTTGGAAAGGTCTTATGCTAAAAAGATTTTCACTTGATCTTGACTTTCAGTCAAAACTCAGACCTTAAATTGATGACTGAATTTGGGATTGCCTTAGACCCACAATCACAAACAGCCTCCTCCACTGCCGAGCTGTTATCCTCTTACAGAAGAGGTGCCCGTTTGTGTGTGAGTGCCAGGTGAGTTGCACAGGCACAGGTGCCATGTGCTGACAATTACAGCAGTAATTTTTTCTACACCAGTGTTTGGTAGCCCTGCTTTTGATGGAAGTGTTGATGAGGCATTTCTATGCCTAAGCTACCCAGGAGCTGTGGCTGTCAGACATAACACCAGTTCATGTCTCTGTCTGGCCTTTCTACGGCAAGAAGGCTCTGACCACCTCAGAATCACTCCCCAAAAGGTTCAGATTGGGCAATGCATCATTCTAGCTCACACAGCCAGGTTTCTTTCCTGTGACAACTTTGATGAGGAGGGAAATGCCTTTGGCTCTGAGTGGTGGGAAGCACACTTGCCTGAGCAAACATGTAGACATCGCTTATTTGAGTCTACTTTTTGTCATTTCTTTTTGCTTTATCAACTCCTGCTCCAAATTAAGGATTCTGATTTCACTAATGTTTAAATTAAATACAACAACTTCAAAGTTAGGTTCAGCAGTATCTAATCTACACTTTTACCCCATTTTATATCTTAAACTGAACTTACTAGAGACAGGGAATGTTTATACTGAGTTGTCATATTATGCATATAAAACAAAAGGGGCCAGATTGTGGTTCAGAGTGCACAAATTCTTTGGAGAAGGTAAAGAAGATAAAATACCAGTTTTGCCTGACTAGCAAAAAGCCATTGTCAGTACTCCCTCCAAAGAAGGAGGAGGGGAAGGGTATTGAGGGGAGTGCACTGCACTCCATAAACCTTTCCTGGGTATTTCACTGCAGCTTGGCCTGCCCTCATGCTCTCTGTGATGGCTGTGTGCAAATAGCTCTGATGTGATATAAAAAATACTGTGAAATCTGGATTACCATCATCCAACTCACCATAATACATTAAGAAATAAACAATTATTTTTGAGGAATAACTTATATATCTATAACATATATTCCTTCTCCCCCTTTTTGTGTTAACTTATGACAGTAATACAGATTATGACAGTAACACAATACCAGGCTGACTTGGTTAATGGGGTGACCATCCTTGCAATTCTTGCTAAAGAGTTTAAAATGCTTTTTAAAGCATTGTGATCCAATTATGAAAGCAGTAAAAAAGAAATTAACTGTTTGAAGCTGTATTCACTGGGAGAGGCTTGGTGGATTCTTGCTCCAAAATATTTTTAAATGGGACATCTCATCTGACATAAACCTAAGTGTTGACAAAAAAAGAAGTATTTGAAGAAAATGGGTAACAATAGTTGGAAATAGTTGGAGTTTTTAAAATTAGACATAGTAACAAATCAGCCAGAGAATGGGGCTCACTTAAGAGTTATACAGGAAATTAACTATGAAAGGAGTGAACTATTAATTTTGGCATCCAGTCTTCTAAAACTTCCGCCTTGTTTATGAAAAGAAAATGATGCAATTAAAAAAAAAAAACAACAAAAAAACCCCAACTTGATGCAGGAGTTGAGGGTATATAAATCTTAGCAAATCTGATAAGTGCATTTAGCAAATTGGTGGTAGTTATAATAAAGAATAGAAACAATGAACATATATAAATATGATTGTTATCATAGAGAACAGAATCAGTGAACGTACTTACATATGATTTACTAAGTAGGACCCAAGCCTTGTGTTTACATAGCGAATTATTCTTAAAAACTGTAGATTTCTTTGAAGGAATCAACCAACAATCAGTTAACATTGGACTGAAAAATCCTGTTGTTATGTTCTACTCTGTTTTCCAGAAATATTTTGAGGAAGTTCTCATCAAGTGCTTTTAAGGAAATAAAGTGCTGTGGCACGAAAGGAAGGGTCCTAGCAAGTCTAAAAAAAAAAGTTTGGAGGTAGAAAATAAAAGAAAAAGTTGATTTGTTGGCTTTCCTGCTTTATGCACCAGTGGAAACCTGCAGAGATTATTGCTGAACTCTGTGCTTTCAAATACATCCAGGTCTGGTTGAGTCAACAAAATGAGGTGACACAGCTTTACTAAAAGAACTAGCAACTAGAACTTCAGGGTAGTTTTGGAAGTATCTTAAGGTTCTGGCTGAATGAAAAAATAACAGATACCATTCCATGAGGGAAGATGTAAACTGATGCACCTGCGGTTGACTCTGGAATTGACACTTGGAATGATTAAAAGAAGGACAGAAAGTACTTTGTAAGTCTGTGAGTTAGACATATCTTGAAGACTGCATGTGTTCTTATCCCCTGCCTCTCAGAAAGGGTAGACCAGAGCTAGAAAAGTTTGATAGTATGCTAAAAGCTATGAAATAGTTTCCAGATGAAGATTGACTACATAAACTTGGTATACTGGGTTGAAAAAGGTTTGCCTGAGGAAGGAGGGAACAGAAATCTATGAATGTTGAGTAGGGAGGTAGCACAAATAGGGGCATGAAAAGGCAGGTTTGACAAAAAAAGCAGGGTTTTTTTCACAGAAAGCATAGTTATATTGTTGATGACATTAGCAGAAGCATCTGAGGATGCCAGAAGTTTACATGGCTTCAAAAGGAATTAGATAAATCCATAGAAGAAGAACGCATTGAGGGATGTAGAACACAGAGATGCTGTTTTTGGCTCAGAAAATGTTGCAGCTCATAGAGTACTCAAGGCCAGGGGACATTACTGCATGCTTGTCCTCATTTACATGGCTCCCCAGCTTCTCTTGGCCACTGCTGGAGGCAGGATGTGGAACCAAACATTCCTCGGTGGGACCCACCATCATTGCTCTGTGCCTTTGCCTGCTTTCCTCTCAGGATTTGTTCCCCAAGATATGACAGATAAGAGTCTTTTTTTCCCTGAATGCCCCGTGGTGAAGCAAAAGAAGAGTCAAAAGCCGCCTTTCCAGGTTTTCTTTCTTGTTGTTTATTATTTCTTATCTACAAATTCTTTCTGTGCCCTGCGAAGATCTTTCTGCACGGGCATGAAGCAACTCCCCCAGCCAGGACAGGCGGGCAGAACTTTTTATACTACATTTTATGTATCTTTTATTTACCATTAATCACCAATACCTACTGCTAATGTTAAACATGTCACCTCTATTCTACACCAATCCCTGTGAGCNTTCCCTCTGCCGTAGCTTGGATACTCTTTGCTTCTGCTGAGGTGTCTGTAGCAGATGCAAGTGTTGGGGGCAGAGGGAGGATATACATTCCCAGCAGCATGCTTTCCCTTGTTTTTCCCGCTCTAAGAGCAGCCTTAAGGGCTGACTTCTTATCTCTGGTAGGTATAGCTCAGCTCTGAATCCTGATATTTGAGGTGGTAAATTTCCATTTTGTCTGTACTAGAAGAAGTTCTGCATGAGCTTGTCCTGTGCCTGGGACCTTTCAGAGCCAGTAGACCTGACTGGTAGAGTCGTTCTCACTTGCTGAAAGATTTTAGCACTCAGCATGAAACCCCTCAGAAAGACATTCAGAAGTTTCCAGTCAAACATGTAAGTCACTCCAGGATCTACTGGAACTTGGCCTGGTTTTACTCAGCCAAGCAAAGTCAGGCCAAGCCAAGCAAATAAACACTCATTTTCAAAATATATCCTGAGTCTTCAGGTGCAGACTTGAACTCCAGACAAATAGGAAGTAGCTCCTGTTTTTTACTGAAATTGTGTGAATTTTGGGGTAATAGTATAAACCAGCATTTTTTAGGGGATTGAAATTGCTCGTAAGTATGAATCACCTGCAGTTAAATTCAGATGAATAAAGAGTAAAATAGATATAATATAAAAAAAAATAATTTAATTCCTGAATTTTCTGAAGCAAAAACCCCACAATTTTAGGAATGCTAGAAGGTTTACTTTTGATGTTTGTTAAATAAACTTATCTTTAGTATTTAATAATGACTCACTGAAAAAGAAAGGTTCTAAAATGAAAGCAAAAGTCATCACAGATTAGCTTGATTCTAAAAAAAAAATCTCTATTCTTCAAAAAAACCCATAAAATGTCTGTTTTGATTCAAACTGAACTGATTATATTTTGTTTTCCTTTTTCTTTGGTGACTGGACCAAAAAACTGCTACTTGTTTGTCTAGCTTTTATTTGGGTTATATTATGAAAGTTTTACACAGTGATTCACACTAAATTGAACACATTCATAATAAATTGTATCTGCATTTTCCAGCAAGAGTAAATACTGGTTTTTATCTTTGTTTGCAAATAGTGGTTACTACCCTATGAATATCAATGAGGAAGGATGGAAAGGAGAAGTTCAAAAATTTAAATTTGCACAGTTATTGAAGCTTCTTGTTTTAAGTGCTTAATGCCAATTAATGCAGATGCCACATTTTTCCTTTCTTCTTCCTGATCGTTTTGACTTTCTCAGCTTAAGGAAAACATTCAGAAAAAATCAGTTTCCCTTTTCTCCCTCCTCTCTTCTCTTTTCTTCTTTTTTAACTGGCTATGGCTTTCCTAATTCTCTTTCTTTGAATCCTTCAGTGCTGATGAATTCTTTTAAACTCAGATTTGTTTAATGACTTCACGGAAAATTCGCTTTGTTGATTCCTTTTAAAAAAAGGCGTTTATTTTAACAGAAGAATAACTGACTTTTTGTGTAATCATTCACTTCAGTGGGTGCTCGCCAAAAGGCCTGCACAAATGAAATGCTGTCTCTAATCTCACTTGGCCATGCAGAGGAGTGAGCTCCCCACATGCTTATTTGCAAGTTGATTTGAGGGAGAGCTGCGAGTGAAGGAAGCTTCCCTGTGAGACTGTGAAGCCCCATGAGCCAGAGCTGCTATTGCTTTTTTCCTCTAGCAAGATACCAGTGAGGACATGAGGTGGCATAAGCCCAGAGAACATGTTAGTCCCCACAGACATTATTAACAAGGAGTTCCTCTCCCCCATGTGTGATACTTCTGGCTGAGCCAAGTCCCCTTTCCTGCCTTCCCCTGGAGCAGCAGTCTGGCACTGCTATTGGGTATTGTGCTGGTTTGTTGCTGGTGTGTCACTAATGAATGATGATTTTTCTCTCACAGAAACCCCTTGGCAAGTACATAACATAGGCTAAAACCCATTCTTTCAAGGATGGGTTTCACTCCCCAAAACCAAATAGTATGGCATTCATTGCACCTGTTCTCTTCCCACTCAAAACAGGATAGCTTCACTCCTGCCACCCTGTCTTCCGTTCCTTATCCCCTGAATGATGCCCAGCCCAGGAGAGTGCTCTGCACTCTCTCCATGGGCAGACCAGTGTTCATCCTGTGGCCGTTTCTTTACTTCATGGATATGGTCATTGTGATTAGAGCTACACAGAGGGCTGCTCCTGTGGCCTCTGCTCTGCCTTGTGTGGGGATGTAGCAGAATGCATCTTCCTTTTGTAAAGCTGGAGCTATTTTCACAGATGAACAGGACCTGACACCATCACTACTAGTAATGACTATTCTATTGTGTCAGCTAAGAGCTACATCCCAGAGGAAACCAGACACGATCTACACCTGTCCTAAACAATTTATAATTTAAAGGCTCTGATCCTATGCTGCCTTCTATGATGTGTGCAGTATATATTTGGATTAGGTCTTTACCAAGGCTTACATTGAGAGTTTATCAACGTTTGTCAGGGTGGTGACAGTCTCTTTAAAGGCAGGATAGCTTCTAGAGAGAGATTTGCAGAGCATGGACTCATGTAAAGCTCCTGAACCACCATTATAGTTTACATCAGAAAGTTTACTCTTAGTTTCAGACTCATTCATAACTGTTCCAAAACATGTATCGTCATATTTAATCTTCTTCTACTTTAATTCTTCTTATTTTCTATAGTCCTTGCATTTTTATTTGCTTCGTTGTTGGTCATTGAGACTTCCCTTTTATCCCCTATCAAAGTTCAAATTTCACTTCTTTTCCTCCTCTTTTCAATGGTGAAGGTTGTCTTCAACCAAACATACACACATTTTATTTTGTGACGATTTTCTGATATAGTTTTTTTTAGAAAACTATAACCTATTGTTGGTGTGGAAAAATATTGCAGGTTTTATTTCCTTGAGTGTTTTTTACCCAAATTTATCTATTGTATACCTATATCTGGTTGGTATCCCTGACATGACTGAATGAGGAAGAGCCATTCACATGAAATGTCTGTGCAATCAAGGCTTTAACTGCCATCACTGAGAGACATTAAAGTCTGCAATAAGAAAGACATTTTCCTTTCACAACACGTTTCCAAACCCAAAGTGGCACATATTAATTTTCTGTTGTTGGACTGTGTTAGTTTCTGGTGTAGTCTCATAAAACATGGTAGTATTACACCAGGAAGGAATTTAGAGCCCCAACTTGAAATGTCAGTTTTGCTTCACAGTGCTGTAAATTACAGTTGTCTGGCATAAGCATCAGTGGAAAGACTAATTTCTTTAAATATATGTTGTTGTGTACAAGGAGGTCACACAGCTCTACTTACTTTTTTGTGATTCTTTACCTTAAACATCCACGAATAGCAGACCATGCCATATACATGGATATACTCTAATGGCCACAGCAATGAAAGATTTAGGGCAGATTATCTGGGAGATATGTTCACATTTTGCATTTTAAACACTGACATGTTGTCTGAAAATTCTGGGACACATCCGTGAACAACTGCAGAGGGCCCCTGTCAGAAACACAGGAAAGTAATGGCATTTTGGAATAACAAACACTAATTTTTAGTTTTTGAAGGATGATTTCAGTGCATTATGGGTTATTATGTTATTATGTATGGTATAGTTAAGCTTAGAGGCTTCAATTAATTTGGCACCTCATTAAATAAGGCATAGTAGAAGCACATAATGAGAGGCAAACTTTCTGAAAATGTTACTTATAATCTGCAAGACAAGAGTGAAAGAGAAGCACAGAAAAATGAAGCCTGTGAAGAACATGGTGCAGATAAAAAAGTATAAGCTGTTTCCAAATTCTTAACAGATCCTTTTCTTTAGTTGAATCCCACTACCATATTCATGAGACTAAATCTAAGCATTGGGTACCAAAAGCTTAAGTTTTCTGTAATTATAGCAATCAATAACATGGAATGGCCAAAACTGCAAATAAATTAGTTCAACTTTCAAACTTTCTGTATAAAAATTGATGGATTTTGCCACTTCTAATCCCACCATAAGCATTTCTTGTGCATTATGCACAATATTGCTGCCAGCTTCATGGAGAGCACAGGGAAACTTAGGCATGAAAAGCTGAAGGAATTTCCACAACTGTTCCACAATGGGGCTGGCACTGTCATTTTTGTCTGGGTTTAGTGGCATACTGAGGGATTCAGCCACAACATAAATAATTGAAAACCTTCCTAGTACATCTGAAAAAAAAGTAGACATGCTCTCGTCTTGCTAAAATATCATTCCCCTGCAAGGAGTAGTGCAGTAAAAGCAGTGTCACATTACTTTAACAGAAGCATTTAACATTTTTACTGACAGAATCTAAAGCATGTGGTTATGGAGTGTGAAATCCTCATTAAAATTCCTCAAGGAAAATCAGTTGAATAAATATCCAGTAATTGTCACAGTGCACTCATTGCTGTAGTTTTACAATACAATAATTCTCTCCATTGATCAGCTTTATTCTCATATCATATAGAAAGCTCAAATTCTTGTTCAGGAATTTATTACCCACCAGAGACAATTCTGATCTTTCTAACTCTAAAGCTGTATAAATATGCTGCAATAGCTGTGGCCATACCAGTGCATTGATGGAGCTTCCCTGTGCTACTCCTCTGGAGCAGTGGCTGTTGCCTCTCCCTGCGCACTTTTCCCACTTTCCCCTTCACATGGTGCACACAGAGAATGCAAATGAGGCAAACGAGGTTCTGAAATGGGCTGATGAATGAGAAGTGGGAAACCACCAATTTTATTCCTTGTGCTCAAGTCCTCTTTGAGTTTCTGCCTTTGCTTGTCTCCTCTGTCGAGTGGATTTCTGCAGACCACAGTGCACTGTTGGACCATGCAGCCTGGAAGTGAAGGCATGGGTTACTGAACTAATAATACGTGATGGGTGTGCCCTCCTTACAAATGATCCTGGAATGGGTGAAGATTTGAGGGAAAACTTCAGTACCTTGAAGTAGGTCCCAGAACATCTTCAAAAGTAAAAAGGAATGGCCAACCCCTGCTCCTGGATGAAGAGTATTGGAGAAATTTGATGTGTATGTGTGTCCAGTATTAACTCTTCCAGCTCTTAAATTTAATAAGCAGTCTTTACTTGGATCCTGTCACTATTTTAAACTGCTTGTCAGTTTAAAAGGACCAGAGAAGAGGAGAGAGGTATTGAATGTATCTTAAAAGAGCTGCTGGCTTCCCCAGTGGCAAATGATTCTTATGTTGGTTAAATTGGAAAATATTTAAATCCTTCATATCCCCAAGCTGTTATGAAAATGTCTCTGCGTGTTACAGAGTTAAGAGTTTTTAGCTATATGACTCTAATAACACATGAGGCTCTCAAGAGAAAGTTCACAAAAGCCTAATTTTAAAACTCTTTTACTGCCAAAATTGCTAAATCTTTGAACAAGGAAACATTATTAAAAAATCTGATACTCTATGAAAAATGAGTGTTTTGAAAATGGAGGCCAAACCCCATTGCTAGAACATGAAATAGAGAGATTCTTGTCTGAAGATGCAAACCTGTACTGAACTTTAACTGTTGAGTAGCAAGATTCTGGCTTTAGTCTGGGCTGGACTACTCCAGAAAATTCAATAGTGGATATACTGGGATCTGCCAGTCCAAACAATCGACTGTATTTGTGTATGACTGTGAACTCATACACAAACTGGTGTAGTTATGCACATGTGTAAATAGGGAAGTGTTCAACACGAAGCTGGTATCGTTTTCTTCACGTTTTAACCAGAAGGTGGCACTGTGTCATGTCTTTTGCAAGTAAACCGTCTTTGTTTCAGTTTTATTTTTCCTTTATAAGACTTGAGCTTCAGAAACAACACTAACTCGTTTTTCTCTTTTTTTGTTTTGGGGAGATTCATTTATTTTTACAGATGTGATGAATTGTCACTCATACATATTTCATCCTCACTGCAAATGTGTTCTTTGTTGACAGTCTGATACTCATGTTGTTGTTTTATTAGCCAGATACATTTCTGGTCAAAAGAAATTGAAGAATTTTATCTAGAATACTGCCTGTATATACTATGTTGTGAAATGTTATTTCAGTTCACTGCTATGTTTGAAATAATTCATAGTGATCCCAATAGAAATTACTTCGAGTAAACTCACAGCCAGGACAGTTGCATACCACTGAAGTACCAATCTCTTTGATTTGGTGACTCAATAACTCTGTTCTCCTAGAACAGATACTATATCTAACAGATAAAGTGCCTGGTAGAAGTCAGAAACCAAAACAGGCATTGAAATGGTCTGATTGAGTGGGAGAGATTTTAATTTTACAAACTGCTTAATCAGAGTCCTCAGAGGTTTGAGAAGTATCTGAAGTCATGAAGAAAGGTCAGCTGTTTTAAAACATTTGTTTGTGTGTCTGTACGATTTTTGAAAGGCACGGGATTGGCGGATCCTGTCCATCAGGTGTCATGCTCCATGTAGTCCATGGACTCATGTAAATTGTGGGAAAAGATTTCTGAAGGGGATGACAGCCTCAAAAATTGGGTCAGTCTCTTCAGCCACACATCATGTGCAATGGCTTCTCCTCTGACTCTGCTAATTTTAGTTGTGTCCAATGCAGTATGAGCAGCAGTCCATTAGAAGCCACACAGCAACCAAGCATAAGAGTTTGACACTTGTGTATCATCTGAACCAATCCACCATCCTCCATGCTGAAGAGCTATTTTAGCCATTCTTAATTCTCCAGGCTTTTCTCAATTTCATACAGGACTGGCAAACAGTGGGCCAACAAACACATTCTTCTGACAGTCTGTTGAGCTGCAGACCTGCCCCATACAGGAAGAAAGTATCTGTCTAAAAGTACTGATTTTCAGTAACAACTTGTCTGGTACTTTGCTAGAATATTTGCATATCAAAATGGAATGTATCTGAAAGTGAAATGTATTTAATTGTTTGATGGTCTCATAACCAGCATCTCTGCTTTTCACATTGGGAAAGGCATGTCATTCTGTGGTTTGATTCCTTATGCACATATGGAGTCAGGGGCAGTACATAATGACATTCATCCAAACCTTTCAAATCAAAGCAAAAGCAAGAAAGTGTAGGTGTCAAAATAGGAAATGCTATTGCCATAATCTTGCAAAGACTCTCTGGACAACATGGCTGATTAAAATTTCTGACTTCCAGAAATAGCAGCTTGACTCAACACAAAGGATTCATAAATGCTTTTAGAAACAGCCCTTATATTCATCTCCTTAACCACTGATTAGCAAATCATGTCGACTCTTTAACATAGAAATATCCCTGGAACAGCAAGTAAAAGAGATTGTATCACACAATCAACAGGTTTGATGTTTTCCTGTGCTGTAGATGGTTGCAAACTATATTTATCCTCTACAATGTACAATGTAATCCAAGATATTACACTAAGGTGGCATCATCTGTATTTATTATTTTGAGGAACAACTACAGGTATTGCCAAATCCTAGAATCTATGGATTCATTGTATCTCAGTAGTGAACCAAACCTTCTATTTGTATTCTGGAGAGTACTGCAAGCACACAGCTAAGACCTTTCCATTTCTAATTATATATGATGGAAAAGGTCATGAGACAGATGAGAAACCATATTCAATCAATACCAGAGAGATTTTTTTCCCCCCCACTGATTTTGGAAAGTATTTCCATGGTTAGTAGCACTCTGGGATACATAGAGAAAAACCAGGAAACTGATGTGCCTGTAAACATATTTATTTGGCATTTTGCTTCACTGAGCATAGAAGTCATCTGGCCAATCTTAATTTTTTTCTAAGGAACCATCACAAAAAGACCTGTAATACAAAGGAAAAAACAATCTGCAAATTCTCCCTTGAAATGTGGCCTTTCCTGCCTAGTTACAGAATGAAATCGATACACAGCTGCAGATTTGTTGACCTGTACACGAGATTGAAACTATAATATGAAAAAAGTGAAATTCTTTCCTGATTATAGATTTTTCTCTATTTAGATACCAGTAGTGGGAACAATATAATGACTGTAAGGATCTGCAGACCCCTGTATAATGTTAGAGAATGTCATGTTGAGAAAGGGCATATGTTCTCTACATCACTGCTTCTTAATCTTCTCAGGTTTTCACAAAGAAATCATATTAATCAAATCTGCTTTCAGCTATATAAAAGTGTATTTTGAATGGTTCACAGCTTAGGAAGGAATTGAATGTAGAAGGAAACGCTGGATAGAAATAAGCCTTAAACTTAAAATAACTTGCTGTTGTCAGGATCTTACTTTATTATTCTGAATAGATGTGACAATTTTGCACCAGAGAGCTCTGAAACTGCTCCATACTGTGGCTGTGGAGTGGCTCATGAAGGCAGTACAGGAGCAGGGAAATTGCCAGATGAAATCAGACTGGTAAGCCATCTGCTACTGGCTTGAAAAGAAAAAAACCAAACCCAACAAAACATCAGCAAGGGGCAGAATTCTGCCTGGCACTGAAGACACTCTGCTCTCCTACCTCATTTGAAAATCTGCTTGAGAGTTTGAGGAAGGTTGGGCTGCATTTCTATGAAGTGAAGGTTTTGTTTGTCTGACTCCTTTTCCATTTTCCCAGAGAGGACAAAGTGAGGGGGCAGAGAGGGCAAGAAAAGAGGACATCACTTCGGTTCCATGCAACAGGGGGATGGGTCAGGACAGAAAGTGGTTGGCCCTCCAAAATGATCAGGAGAAGCCATATATGGGGGCTGTCTAGGATTCTTCATGCTTCCATAAAACAGGATAATCTTTCAGTCTCCCTCTGACGTTGTGCCACCTTCTGATTTTGGGTTGTTTTGGAGACCGTCTTGTACCCGTGGAATACATTGTTCTATTAAATATACCAGATGAACCCCACAACACTTGTATGTGATTTCCTCACTGCTGTTAGTGTTTAGTGTTTACTTGGCACAGCTTTTGTGTTTGGCACCTTTCTGACCACAAGGAGAGAGTTGATCTCTGTGCCCAGAAACTGATGTTCTGATGATTCAGTCTTGTTCTCATTGAAACGGGGTTTCTTGCTGTTGACTTTGGATATGAAGAACAGGGAGGCCATGAGGGCGCACTCCTTTCCTCTCTGTTGAATTTGAATGTCAGACTTCTAGTTAGATGATCATCATATCACAAAATAAACTGAGATAGAAATGACAGAATGTTGGTTCTGGCAATAAGATCTGAGGAGCACTTCTCTGTCACTTAAAAGCAACAGGATTTCTTTTGAAGGCAAAATATATTTAATTCTAGAAAAAATTCCACAAATAAAAAAGAGGCAGCAATCTAATGAAAATTATATTTTAAATTGGTGCCAGAAAAACAGGATATTCCTGACGTCTTTCTTAACATGTCTACTTCTGTCTGGACTCTGGAGAAAATCTACTAATAGCAAAGGCATGACATTAGATTACAACCACAAAATTGCAGTCTTAAGACTGCAAAGAAAATGGGTTAAGTCTATACCATTTCTTATTTGTATTATAATCCCTTCCATAAGAATAGCCTTTCCTGGAATTATTGAAAAGGAAATTCTCTCTTGCTCATAAACGTAATTTTATTATTCCTCTCACAATATTTGTAAAGATAGCTGAAAATGTTTAGCTTACCACTTTTCAGAATGCTGTCCAAATCTGAGGGTGGTTTCTATAAAGGGAATCTAGCATGGGCTAATGATTATTATGCTGTGGTATTTGAAATCAGAAGTGTTTAATTATGTACAACACATGTTAAACTTCTACGGAGAAATGTGATTTGCAGTCTATGGGGCTTGCAGATGATCAGAGGATCAAGCTTTAAGACCTCTGTCTGCTTTGAGTGCTGCTAGTATTGACCACTTTTGTATTCCACAGAATTCCTTGTTCATGACAGGAAGACAACCTTCAGATTTGCAGATCTGCTAGGTGGAATAGAATGGCTATCAGTAAAACAGGGGAATATATCCAGACTCAAAGACTATCTCTACAACATTATCTTATAGAAGAACTGTAGGTGGAGAAGTGACTGAGAGCAGCCCTGCAGAGAAAGACTTGGGGGTCATGGTTGATGAAAAACTCAACATGAGCCAGCAGTGTGCACTTAGAGCCCAGAAAGCCAAAGGAATCCTGGCCTGCATCCAAGGGAGTGTGGCCAGCAGGAGGGGATTCTGCCCCTCTCTGCTGCTCTCATGAGACCCCATCTGGAATGCTGTGCACAGCTCTGATGGCCCCAATGTAAGAAGGACATGGAGCTGTTTAGAGCATGTCCAGAGGAGGCCACAAAGTTGATGAGTGAATTGGAGCACCTCCCCTACGAAGACAGGCTGAGAAAGTTTGGGATCTGCAGCCTGGAGAAGAGAAGGTTGAGTGAAGACCTTTTGGCAACTTTCCAGTATCTGAAGGGGGCTTACAGGGAAGCCAGTTAGACCCTTCATCAGGAACTGTAGTGACAGGACAAAGGGAAATGGGTTCAGACTCAAAGAGGTTTAGATTAGATGTTAGGAACAAATTCAGGGTGGTTAGGGTGGTGGGGCACTGGAACAGGTTGCACAGAGATGTTGTGGATCCCCAGTGCACTGGGACATGTTGCCTAGAGAGGCTGTGGATGCCCCAGCTCTTGCAGTGTTCAAGGCCAGGTTGGACTGGTACTTGGAGCAACCAGGTCTAGAGGGAGGTGTCTTTGCCCATGGTTGCGGGCTCGAATTTGATGATTTCTGATGTCCCTTTCAATCCAAACCATTCTATGATTCTACAACTTATTTTTTCTTCCTTAAGTAAGTCCCAATTCTCAAGATGGTGAGAGAGGAGTTACTTATTGTAGTTAAGGCAAAATGTGTACAACACATATTTTATTGCTGTGAGTTGAGTCTCATGACTGAGGAGCAGGAGAGGCTGTGGGCCTCAGAAGTGTACAGCACTGTTTTCTTTGAAACAATCACTCAGACATAAATGACTCACTGGGAGGTGCTGGAAGTCATGCTGGTTGGAGTAGCACTCAGAGGTCTAACAGCCTCAAGCTCCAGGCAGGAAAAAAAGACACATTTTTCACGGGATTCATAAAAAAGTAAAGAGAGGAACATGCTACTCGGATTGTCTTTTTGATGCTATTGGAAATCAGCCTATCTAGAAATTGCACTAGACAATCTGAGGTGAGCTATGATGTTTCAAAAGTACTGATTGAAGAAGATGATGAAGCTTACTCACATACAGCCAAGCTTGCTGGCTTGTTAAAATCACTGGCTGAAAATATAAAAAACCCCTATTTTATTTGGGAGAAAAGATGGAATTGGATTTGAATTGGAATTATTTACATTATTTTTACATTATAATCACTGATTTTGGGTGGCCAGCTGATATGCAAAGATGAGCAGTGGAGGCAACTTAGCAGAAAATCATCATTCCCTTCTACGTGACTCTTCAATTTGCTTTTTGCCCAGAGAAGCAGCTGAAAGTGGAAGCTGACTCTTTTCAGAGTTGTACTGAGTGCAACACTGCTGGCAGCAGTGGAGGGAGGTCGAACTCATCCAGGTGCCATGTCTTTCCAAGCACTTAGTGATGGTGGTGAAGAGCAAAGGGTTTAGGATGTTCTCATTCCAGCTATACCTGGAATATATAGATTCACCAGTGAAATTGACAGTTTCCCCCGGAAAAGTATAATCATAACAGATTGTTATCTCTCTGCATGCTTCCATTTGGACTCCCTTCATCTCTTTCTAGAGCAGAGATGACTCGTTAAAGAGAGAAAACTATGTGTTCATATCCTTCTTGATGCAGCACTTGACTCTTCATTGCTCAGCATGAGATACTGTCACTTGGCCATTTTTTCTGTCACATAGGGACAGCAGAGGGAATTGGCTAATGTGACTATGCTTCAGAAGATTTTGAACTCCCTTAGGTGGAGAAGTGATCCAGACATAAATCCAGAGGAGGAGGACATAACATGGCTGGACCCTTCTTTGGGTGGGAGTGCTCTGTAAGTCTCCATCTGAGCTGTGATTTTGGGGTCTCTGATCCTTATGGTAAGATGGACTAAAAGGTGGATACATATGAAGCATAGAGGCTGCCCCCCCCACCCCCGACATTTTCAGACAGAAGGTTAGAAAATTTAAGCCAGTATATACATCTCTATGTATTAGAAATTCAGAATGAAAATATAAAATTGTTTTATAAATAGCCAAACACAGTATATTCAACAAGGGAATCAGATACAGCTCTGTTCATGACTGCTAACTTTCTCTGTCTCAAGAAGGCTTTCCTCCCAGGCAACTCTGTCGAAAGTACATAGTAGGCAGAGGTCACTTTGTACCTGCTGTCTTTCTTCTGCTTTTTCTCTAAGGAACTGGTATTAATCACTGTCAGATGCAGGATGCTGGGCTGTCAGAGTCTTTGCTCTGTGGTGCTTGACTCAGTGGTGTTCTGAAGTTATATTTTTATGCATCTTGATTTCTATACCAACAGCTTGGTGCTGCATACTCTTGGGAAATGCTTGCTGCAGACACGGTTTTCTAGCAACAGAGACCTGAACCTCTCTTGCATAAACTTTGTAGATCTCCCATTCCATAAATCTCTGCCTATCTTGTCATGCAAGTCTACTTTCCCACCTTCCTTTTTATTCATACAATTGCATCCTCTAAAATGCCAGATGTCCTGCTCCTTTTCCAGATACACTCCTGAATGTTGTTAATGTGGGTTTTTTGCCTCTCTGTTTCCGTCTCAATAAGGAATTCACTTGTATCACTTAATTCCAGCAAGCCACCTATCTTGGCAAATAGTATATTAGATTGTTGCCCACAGTGTTCTTCACCAGAACCAGGACTAGTTTTGGTTCCTTCGTGTACTCACCAAACAAAGTACAGTTAGAACATTTTTTTTTCTGTATTCAGAGCAGCACATTACTCTAACCTAAATGCTACAACTTACTATGTTTTGAATGGCTGGTTATACTTCCTCTTTGTCACAGGTGGCCAGGTTTGTAAAAGGGGAAGAAGAAGGATTGTATGCATACTAAAATTACTGAACTGTGAAAAGAAAGCTAATATAATCCCTGTCTGTCTGTCACAGAATGGTTGAGTGTCTAGAAACATTGGAGCATAGAGAATATAGAGAAAAAAAATCTTATGTAATTAATGAAAGTTGAAAATACAAAGAAGTCATGCAGTCTGGATGAGGTGTTTGTAACAGGTATCAAGATAGAACTAGGGCTGACTGGAAAATACCAACACTTTAGGTAAAAGGGAGAACACAGAAATTTTTACTTTAAGCACAAAAAATGTCTAAAAATCAAAACTCAAAACATGCAGTTAGGGACTTGCTACAACTTCTATTTGGTTTTCTTGTTGGTCTTTCATTCTCTATTACTCAGTTTATTTGTTCTATGATATGCCATCCCTTACTGATCTATTGTGTAGTCCACCAAGAAAATCAGGCTTATGAGGATCTTTGGGGGAAAATGGTGAAAACCCTTAAGTTTTCAGAAAGAAAAGAAATTTATTCTTAAGCCCTAATTGATACCAGTCTTCTACATCCTAACAGACATAATGATTTTTGTTTTCTTTGATGTGCCATATTGTGATAAAGGAAATAACAGGAGGAAGTACATGTAAGGGGCAAGAAAAATGTTTTGGTTATGATGCCATCTCTTCGATGCTAGCTGACTGCTGAGGCAGAGGAAATTGAAATTATTATAATAGTTTCTGTAATATTCTTAAATCTTAAATTAAATTAGCATCAGGATTGGCACTTCTAGATTGAGTTGATGGCTGTGATTGTGGGTCCTTCTTGCCTTCTCTAGTTTCATTTATTGTTAGTTGCTATTACATGTTCATTAAAAAGCAATTTGATAAATCGTAGGATTTCCTGCCTGTAAAACAATTACCAGAATGAAGAGTGATGGCAGTGGCTGGGGAATATGATGAAATTTGGTAACCCTTTGTGAAGGCAAAGCAGGACACAAAAATCTTACTAGTTAATAAAAGACTATTTAGCATAATAGTACTTTCTTCTACTCTCCATAAGTAAGTGAAGAAGGATTTGAGGTGTCTTCTGGGTTCTAACTCTGTCTCTGTCATGGATAAACATATGACAGCCATTTTTGGGAACCAGTGCTGATTAATCAGATAGAAGGACAAATGGGCAAGATCATGACACTGTGGACAGGAATTCACAATTCTCTTACATGGGTGAGTTGTGAGGACTGTACTGAAATAATTTTGAGGAATCACTGACTGATAAATTTAAAAATTACAGAGGCCTGTGGGTATCCAAATATAGACTCTGAAATTCATTATGGCATGGACTTATGTGAAGCCATTCAGGACCAGGTGATTTTTAGTGGCCTTTCTGTACTTTTTGAATACCTCTATTCAACTTGCTTAAAAGGTCTCCAATCTCACATTGAGAGTGAGGAATGGTGGAGGAAGCAATGAAAGTTTGGTGAGGGGGAATGGGGGAGCCTGAGAGAAAAAGAGAGAGATTGTTCAGACAGGCAGAGAGCATATGAGCAATAACTGGGACTGTGTTTATACTGTCATGTTAGCTTAGGATTCAAGGTCACACTCAATGGTTTCCTCACTGCTTACACATTAACGTTCACCCTGGCCTTTACTGGCTGTCAGGCAGACCTTGGATCTGACCATGAACACAGCTGCATACACACTGGAAAAGCCTAAATGATTTTGAGGTCTAAGGAAGAGTCAAAGTTTATGTGGAGAGAGCTGAAAGAGGCAGGCTGATGGGGAATGAAGTGAGATAAATGATGGAGTGCTGGACAAGGAAGAGTTAACCTCAGGGGAATTCAAGAGAAAGCAGGATCGTAGCCAAGCCAGCTTGAAGGACAGAGGAGGCAGTTGTCTTCTGCAAATGTAAATTGTGTCGAGGGTTTTTGTAACTTCACTGAGATGCAGATTACCAGGAGACACTCTGCTCACAGGGGAAGCTGGTGTGCAGCATGGGGAGCTACTGACAGCAGTCAGTCTCTGGTCAGCACACAGCCTGGGACAGTACCCGCCCAGGGAGAATTGCGCTTCCCGTCAGCAGGGCACAGTAATTCTTAGCACAAAGATGCAACAATGGCAACAATCTTCTTTCCGGGAGATCAAAATAAATAATTCCAGTTCATACAATAGCTCTTTGAAACAGACAAATATTTCTTTATAATAGTTGCAGTAGAAGAAGGAATTAACATAATTCTGAGCACTCTCCAAGGACAGTGCATCTTCAGAGCCAGAGAACACACCTACGCTGAGTACGGTGTGTGCTTGTATGACTCAAAAATAATATTCACAGCTGTGGTGGTTGGGTTCCACAGAGCATGCCATAAGCCTTCCTTTCACAGTGGATTATCCTAGACTGCATTGTTCTGGCAGGGAGACATTGCGTCTGGCTCCCTTTGGAGATGCCAGGAAGCCAGAAAATGTGAGTGTGGTGCAGACTCCTACAAGATCACTCACATTCATCCTAAAAGTGGCAGGCTTATTGCAGTTAATAATTCCTTTCTCAAAATCTGGCTCCTTACCATCTTTATAAACCCTGAAGCAAATATTATAGTACCGTCAGGCCCTCCAGAATGCTTATACAGCAGGAATTTGGCTTCTTCCAAATGTGATTAATAAGCTTATTCGCTACATTTTGCCCCTTAAAATATCCAGAAGAGAGTCCAGGTACATACTGCATACATGAATTTATTCCTGTTTGATGAGGACATAGGTTTGCCTGACTTGGAGGACTTGAAATCTCCAATAAACTTGTAATTGAAGGAAGTGGTGAAGAAGCAGTTGAAAGTGTAGTTGGGGAAGAAGAATTAGGAGCAGTCAAAGTTTATATGGACTGAAGTGGACCAGCTGAGGTTAGGCTGAAATAAATGATGATAGATTGAGATAAATAATGGAATAATAATTAGAACTATGAAGATTTAGAAGAATTAAGCAAGTGAAAAAGGAATAGCCTCTGCAGGTAGGGACAGGCACCATGGCTGCCCACTGAAGTTAAATGGCAGGAGAGAAAGGTTCCCTGTGGCACTTAGCACGGGGTGGCCACAGTTACGGTTTTTAAGCCCCAGGTGTTAGCTGAATTTTTGAATGTGCAGTGACTGAACAAACATCCAAGTCAGAATATCCAGGAATTTGCCTATCAGGTGCGGAGGGCAAAGTCTTAAAAACAGTATAGGCTGTCCTCATGTTGCAAAATTTTCCATATCCTGTACTAATTTTATTATTATTTTATGAAATGTAATACAGAGGTTTCCACAAGCCTGATTCATGACTCAGGATGTGTTAGGTACATTAAAAATAGATAGTTTTGGTCTTCAGGATAGTCAAAATATGTGACAGGAATCTGCAGAAGGAAATAAACACAAGAGACAGTGAGAGACGAATAATGTACACATGTACAACCTTTACATTGTAAGTTTAGTTACATATGGGACATGTCGTCTAAGATACCATTTCAGTCTTCCACTGTTCTGCATCTTTTACAATGGAAGGTATTAATTGGTTGGAAGATATATCTTCAAAGAAAAGGCACAGGAAAAATTTCCTTTCTGGAAACTGAAATGGCTTCAACACAAAGACAAACCATTAGTTAGCTTTCAGTGATTCTTACCTTATTCAAATACTGTCTTTTTGACTTACTCACCTGAAGAAGCTACACAATACACAGCAGTAGTTGTTTAAAAAGGCTTCAGATGAGGCAAGAGGAATAAGAAATAATGGTAAAAGTCCTTAGCAGAATGTAGGGATGGACAAAGGTGCATGGTGAAAAAGAAGAGATAGTCATAAAATGAAAAATGGTCTTGGAAAAGGGACCTTAAAGACCTAAAGAAGACAGGACACTTTGGAGGTAATTTGGAGTAGAAGAGGGAATTTTATATACAGCAAATACAATTCATAGTCTTTTTAAGGACCTGCATAATAATTTGATGGTGAGAGAGAAATATGTCTTCTCACTATGCGGTCATTCAAATCATGCTGACATACTGGCACTCTGTGCACGATATGGGATTGCTTCTTAGTGAACACTGAATAATTACTCTTACCGCTGGAGAGATTAATAGAATAAAATTAAGCTTCTCTAAATGCAATCTTGATTATTAGGGCGCTGAGTTTGTTGCGGGGAATGCATTGCTCAAGTGTTCAAAAAAGTGCACAGTATGTACTGTGTTATCAGTATTTTAAAAATTAAGAGTTTGACAGGAATTCTGGCATTAAATGTAATCCCATATGAAGCACTCTCCAGGAGCTAATCTATTGCCATTTCCTGTTTATATAACTAGATCAACCATATTCAATTAATAAAAATGCATGGCAAATCTTGATGCACTTAGAAAAGCATATACCACTGACACATCCTTGAAAAGCCCACTGGTTTATACAACATATTTCTTTTGTCCACTGTCTAGGCTTTTGAAAAGTGTCTTGTTTTGGTACTTAGCTCAGGCACAGAGCTACTTGGAGGAGGATGTACCTCTCTCATGCCCAGATTAGGTCCTGGGAGAGTACTGTTGCTTCTGGACCAAGCACAGACTGGACTTCTTTACATCCTGGTAAATCTAAAGTACCTCTGTGGAGAGTCAAGAATCTGGAAACACTGAGCAGGGACACATTCATTTGGTGCTTTCCCCTTCAATGTCAGAACTTCTGAGCCTCATACTGGCCAGTACTGACCTGCTTCTGCATCTCTTCACACTGTGAGAGGAAATTGTGGCTTCCTATGCAGTCCTGATTGAAGACACAGAGCCAGCACAGATCAAGTGGTGTTCCCCAGCCCTTCTTGGAGCAAGAACCACATTGCATGTCCAGCAGGAGTCTGACTTCCAGTCTTTGAGAGATTTCCATGCTTTATCTTCTCAGCACATGCTCTTCCTGTTGGGGCGACATTTTCTGACAACTATTTCTTCATCCAAAGCAACAGACAACTTAAAGACCTGGTCCCAGCCTGGCACAATGCAGGGGCATTTTAGATATGGATTGTATGAGCTCTCAACTTGCTCAGCATAAGCTTAGGAGCTCTGTGTCATCGCTGGCCAAGTTCCATTTATACTGGATCTGTGGTTGACTACTAGCACTGATGTTTCCTACTTTTTCCATGACCTATGGTATCCTGGACCTCTTTCAGTTCAGATATGGAGTGTTAATAAAGGTCATTTTGCTGTAATTCGCATTAAAAATGAGACACACTTTTTTAAAGGAAAACACTTTTTTTCCCTCATGCACTCATAAACCGAGAAAGGGGTAAGACCCATACTTAAAAAATAATAATGAAGAATAGAAAAGAATAACCACGGAAAAATAAACTCTGAAGTCTTTTGGGAGGAAGAGAGACCAGAGAAGAAATATCCTGTTGTAACTGTTCCATGGCACCATACAACTGGAAAAAAAGGGTTCTTTTAGTTAACATTTATTGTTAATACTCAGTTGCCCAAATGTTTAATAATTCTTTCAATAAAGTTTTGCAATGAAAAGTCTCTCTTTTTTTGGTGGTTCCTTTTGTTTGCTTTAGTTTGAAAGGGCAAACCTCTAAAGAAGCACATGAAGAACAAGTAACTGAACTTAATAGGATGACATGTGTCACTGGGTGTGGTGCCACTGTGACTGTTCTGGGAACTTACATAATAATGAATTTGTCTCAGAAAAAGACCAGCAGATGTCCATGATTCTCTCACAAGGGTCCACATCAGATTTGTTTCTAAAAACTTATTAATACATTTTAAATCTTAATTAGTAATGAAAAGGTTGTACTACAATTGCTTCACTTTTGTGTTACAATTGTAGAACAACTTAGCCTGTTAATTGCATGTGAAAAAAGAAAGGGAAATTTTCAGCCTCGAAGTTTTGACTGACATATTCTTGGTTTTGAAAGATGGGGAGCTGCTATTAGATACAAAGTGCTAGATAAAAGGACCCTGCACAGCTATGCAGACACCTGGCTTTCAGAAAAGGTTTTTGTATTTGTCTAAAATTTTAGTCATCTGTCAGTTAAACAAAAAGGATTAGAACTTTATTTTGGTTTAATTCCAGGAAAAAAGCAAGGATTTTTAAGCTCAGAAACATGCCAGGTTTTCTTTAAAGCAGTCATTGGTATAAAATGAGAAATAATAACCGTAAGCCCCTACTTGATAACACAAACTTATTTTCATTTTAACTAGAAATTTTTGAAACAGCTAATGCTTATACAAAAATTGGGATTTGTACACATTGCAAAGTCTTTGGAAAGACAGGAAGAAAATAATGTCAAGCAAGTATGAAAGCAAGGTATCCACAAAGCTGGTACTCCCATGAACATACATCTTTTCTCTTACCTATCAGAAACAGGCTGGCTTGATAAGAAATTTACTGACTGATTGTTTTCTGAGAATTCCTGGGATAATTGCAAAACACAACTTGCTTTCTTTAGAATTTTTCTCTTTTCATGTATCTGATTAAAGCTAACATTATGGATAAGAGATTTCAGTCATCCCTACTAGCTCACCTCTCCTCTTGTTATTCCATCTGTCATTGCCATTCTTTGGAGCAAGGTAGATTAGGGCATCTTTCAGAGCTACCAGCAGAGGTAAACCCTCTAATCTATGTAGTCCTTCAAATGGCTTTTCAAATGGCTCACAGTGATGCTGAGCTTTCTGGCTGCAGCTCATTTTTTGTCTCCCAGCACAATGTAGGTCTTAATCATCACATAAATGGAAGACAGGTAGTGGAGAAGGCAGAGATTGGAAGGCTCTAATACTGGTCACATAAAATATGGAAAAAAGTCAGGTATGAACCATGCAATTTTCCTTGAAAGCAGTGTCTGGCAGTGAGATCACAAAAAGCTGAGCTTTTTTTACCCTAACAAGGATTACCAGTACTTTGTTCTGTTTGTTCTGTTCCTTATCTATCATGATGACTGTTTCTGCCTGATTGTATTTTTTTAAATCCCGTGAAGGGTTGAATGTTATCCCAGTTCTTATGAATGTATTTATTACTGTCAACCACAATATTTTTAGATAACATATAATCACATTGGAGTTATTTCTGCCTTCAGTGGCTTTTTCTGTTTCAATAATTTTGTTTTGCACCTTCCAGAGGCTTGTTTTCCAGCTCTCTGGACATCCCTGCATTTGATGGCACTCCATTTAGATAACTGCATAATCATTCCACATCTCACTGTGACGGCAAGCCTCTGGAAATTCCGAGTTAGGTCTGCCTGCAGGATTAACGCATGAAAGAGCTGCCAGGCTTTTTGTGAGTGCCTGGAAACAGAAAAACATCTCCCACCCATCTCCTGAATGTTGCCTAGCACCTTGTCCTTTCAGAGATAGCAGACAATATGTTAAACCCCAAGTAACAGTCTACATCAATTTGCACCAGTGCAGCTCTACCAGAGGTGACTTATTTCCATTTCTATAACCTGTGATGATTCAGTTAGATATGATGGCCCAGGTTCTTATTTCAGTCAAGGGCTATTACAGGGCAGAATGGGGCAAAGAGTCCAGGACATAATTAAGAATAACTTCCTAGCTGCCAAAGAATTGTCTGGAACCAATGCTGGGAGACTGTGTAACAGTCCCTTACAGCATTTTCCATACTGCTTCTCATGCTCCAAAAATCAGATAGAGATTTTTTTTTTCTTTTACCTTCAAAGAAATGGAAAAGAAATTAAAAGTTTGCTCAATACTGTACTAATTTTGTGTGTATATGTGTAATGTGAATTATCTCTAATAATTGCAGACAAATAGGGGATGTTTACATCAGTGTATTAACCATCAATAAATGAGAAGTGACAGTAGATATATTGTTGGCTGCTCCACACATTTCTGACCAACACTGTTACAGTTAACACTGAAAACATTTAGGACAAAAGGTAAAGCACTTTTTGTGGGAAAGCATCCCTAGAATTTTATTTGCCTTTTAAATTGTCTGTTGAAAACTTTGTAGATCAATACTTTTAGTGTAGGTTAGTCATTATTTAATAAGGACATAAAACAAAGATGAATCCTGTTTATAACTGTTAATCTACTAAAGTCATTATCTAGCTAGCAGTCCTGAGAGAATATTCAACATATTGAACTGATTTGTGCATGCTTCATTAGCTCTTTATACCTTAACTGCATATAATCATTCCCAGCTCTGTCATGGTTATCATGGTGGAATTTCCACTGAAGTCGATGAACTCTGAGTGTAAATTGACTGCAAAACAGTGACTGGTACAAATTCTCTTGTTATCTGAAACCTTTGAAATGCCACTGGCTTGAGTGGAATTGCTGGAGACATTAGAGAATTTGGTTTAATTTTCTTATATTTATTCAATTTAGTGCCTTGAAGACCTGGTTTTCTCTCATTTAATTTTGATATTTTGAGCTGAACTTGACAAATACTGATAAAAATAGTGCCTCTGGGGTTTGATTGAGAAATAATTTTGTGACAACTTGAAAGATGTTTGTTAGCATCAGCATGCCCTTGACTGAGTTTTAGTGGCCATAGAGTAAAGGTAATTGAAAACATCAGTCAGCTAATAGGGTACTTTAAAAATGGTAATTTTAAAATGGATTTTTAAAAATACAGCTAAAAGTTTATTGCATTCAGATTTGTGCAAAATACAGCCATTTAAAATACAGATTAAATTAAATAATGTAATTTTGTTTCATTCACCATTCAGGCCACATTTTCTGACCTTTTCTCTATAGGAAAAAAGGAAAATAAGAGAAGAAAGGAGAGACCAAGAACAATGAAGGGGATGGCCGAGCAATCAAGAACATGCCAGCCCATGCTGAATATGGGCATGTGCACTTCCACCTGAGATATAAGAAGACCCATTAATTTCCCTCTAAAGAGGGTCCTATGGATCACCTTGTGGGTATGCAGTTTTTCAGGTGATTCTGGTGAGAAAAAAATCCTCTTTTTTTTTTTTAAACTCGATCTGTAAAAATTTTAGAAACCAACTCAAAGTGGAAGTGGATTTTGCAGATTTTTGTGTGTCTGTGTCTGTATGTTCCCTTCATATTTATTCTCATGCATAAAAGAATCTATGTTTTCTGACTTCCAAAGGTCTTCACTGCAGAGTTAATTTCAACTCCACTTTGATTTTATGTCTTATCTACACACAACTTTTGCTCACCTGACTTTGGTGATGCTGTAATTTCAGGATTATTGACCCAGCCAGGAACCGTGGTAAGAGGCTGACACATTCATTCAGTCGATTGTCTTCCAAGCAGGATGCTGAATAACTTACTTGCATACTAATAATTCTGCCAGCCTTTTCCACCAATCTTCCTTTTTATGCTCAGAAGACCTGACAAATTCCATCACAATTCATCATTTGGGGAGATCAAGAGGCTCTCTGGTGAGTTAAGTCACTTGCCATTGCCCCTGAATTCCCAGCCGTATCTGAGCAGAGACATGGTAGCAGGGAGGACCAACTGCTTAAAAAAGGCTTTGCAAGATGTCGGTAGTCAGAGAAAAATAAAGATTTTCTCAGCATCAACACATCTTTTTATAGGCTCCTACTGCCATAAAAGGTCCCCAGCTTGTTCTAATTATGCTGCATATTTCTAGCTGCAGAGAATGATTGTAGTTAGAGGCTGACAGCTCTGCATCCTTTTTAAAGAGCAATGTTAAAATGCTGTTCCTGCTTTCTGAAAGTAACGAACTGTACTGCAACCTTAGCAAAATTTGCAGGGTAAATGCAGTCTAAATTATTAATACTACTTCCTAAAACTCCACTGAGATTTCCCACCCACAGGTTGATTTAGCCCGATCCCAGCTGGACCTGTGGTATGTGATGAGATCACAGCATTCATTTCTGGGACTGTAGGTGCCAGTGTGGAGCCTATCAGCATTTATATGCAGTTGTGCATATATTTCTGAGGATTCATAATTCAGATTTTAAATATGCACTAATCTGGAACTTGCCATAGATGCAATATTTGGATTTAAAGGGAAGAAAGGCATTTAGATAATCAGCTATTTTTCAGAGTTTGGAAATTTTTGCTGGAATTCATGTTATAGGAATAAAAAAGGCAGTCATTCAAATGGAAGTGTTACAAGATCCTTTTGTGGAAGATGTGGTGTGCTAACAATCAAGAACATCTGAAGAACAGAGTCCTTAAAATGCAAAGGCACTCATCCGGCTTTTGTACTTTCCTCATGTTTGCATGTTATGCCAAATGAGGTATTTAGAACCTCAGCTGCTGTACCATATGCAAGGTACAGACATTTCCATGACAGATTTTCCTTATGCTTAAGGTGGAAGTTTGAGGGGCTCCACTATGCTCTGCTCTACTGAATGATGCAATGAGGCCTAATGCTGTAATCCCGAGGTTCCCTTCCCTTTTCTGCTCTGACTTGAAACTGAGAAAAGAAAATCAAGTTCCTAGATGAGTCCTCTTTTAGCAGCTGCTTCCATTTGAAATTGCAAATAAGCCACATAAAGTATTTAATTTAATTGAATTCCCATGACGAAGCTGTCATTGTTGCAACGTGGTCACACACAAGATTTGAAATGAGGTCTGTGGACTCCGGCGCAGTGGAGATAAGGAGCACAGGATCACACATGGAGTTTCTGATCCAAGACTAGGCAGTGCTTGTACATTTCACAGAGGAAAGGATCCCTAAACTTACTGTTAAATCCTTGGTGACTGCTGAGTATCAGAAGAGCTCTTTTCCCCTTATGTTTGATCCTGGGTCTGCCCCACTGAGGGCAGCTTCTTTCTCCCTACAGTGAGCGACTCCATAATTGATCCAGGGTCGCATGGAGATACAATGTGCTGACCAAAAACTGAAAACCTAACTCTCTATCTGTGTTGCCCAAGTTGTCAAGTTATAAAAGCCAGTATGCATGCACTAATTAGCTGACACTCTTAGGTCAGGTCAGGCCTGTTTATAGTCTTGGAGGAAAAGACACAGACTTTGCCAACATTAATGCCACTGCCTCCCTGATCCCTACCTCTCTCTGTCACCTTTTCCTCCTCTCCTTCTGACGCCTGAGGCTAACAGGTATGTCACCTGCTCAGGAAAGCCAGGCTACCTGGGCTGTTCCAGCTTCAACCCAGTGAAGTTAAATGCTTGTTTACACTTGGAAATTAGATGGGATTAACTGAATGGTGAGAAGTGGGTGTGCAATAGCTGCTTCAGAGCAAATCCATGTGTGTATAATCCTAATCTCTTCCAGATGGGGACATCCCCAGGCAGCTGAAGTAAAGCTCTCTTGCCATGTCCCCTCTGTGCCACCTCTCTGAAGCAGAATCACAAGGGTCCACACTGACCAGCTTTTGGTGAGCTGAAGATTTCCTACTTGTTCACCCTATTTGTTTTTTTTTCCTCCTAGTCAATTTCTTATCTATAAGCATACTTTGCCTTGTACTGCATGATCTCCTAATTTCCTCTAGAGCCTCCTGGGAGGGATTTGGTCAAAGGCTATTAAAAAATTAAAAGAGTTACATCATCCTGCTCTTATTTTAACATACCCAAAGTATTATACTCTGTTGGGACAAGGAGCTGGGGTAATGGAATTGGCAGTACCACTGAGCCCCTATAGAGCAATACCTTTAGTAATACTTATTTAATGCCAGGTTTTAATTTAGTTAATTAATGATAGGAGAATTTTTTATATCTTTCCCAGTTTTGTGTCCTCGTGGCAACCTTGGTTTGACATTTTTCTTAAATGGGTCGAAAATTACTTGAACAGGGAGACTGCTAGAATGAAAGAAGGATAGCTTTTTAAAATTAAACATCAAGAGCATTTTTATATTTTTTCCTAGCAGAATTTAATTACAACTTTGCAGCCAATTACATATTTTTCTATTCCATTTTGTCTTACATCTTTCTTTTTTTCTCTTTCTGTCTTTTTGTTTTGTGCTAAAGCACTGGGGCCTATAAATGAGGAAAAGATAATGGTTTACAATCAATGCCCATGGACCAGAGAGCTAATCTGAACTTAACTAAAAAGTCAATATTTAGCTGTACCTTATCAGTGGAGAAATGTCAAGCGCAGAGATAGACATGAACAAATTTCCAACTGATTTCTCTTTCTTATGCCTCAGCATTCAAAGCTTCATGGAAGAGTTTCAACATCAGATAAGACAAAAATGCCGTTAAAAAAAAACACTTAACAAATGACAAACTTGTGTCTACAAAGACTGGAGTTTATGAAATGAAAACACACGTCAAAAATTCATTCTAATCTCTTCTTACACATTCCATTGGTCACCTTCCAGTCCGTGTGATGCAGCAGTTGATAGTTAAACACTGCAGGCAGTCTTTAAGAGATAGCAGCAGGAAATGTTTTCTTGGTGAGTGAAGTCATAATTTGTTGCTACCCAAAACAAAATTGACATAACTCATTTTGAATTCAAAAATTGCTAAGGATTTTAATACACATTTATGCATTAAGGATTAATACACATTTACACATTAAGGATTTTAATACTGACTGGGGATTGAACCGTTTTGCAAGAACAAATTTTGCAGCAAACAGTTTGGTAATTAAAATTTGTTTGGTAACTTAGGTATCAGCTGATAATGGACATAATTTGTACTGCAATTCATTTGTCTGTCTTGATTTTTGTGAAGGAACAGCTCATGGAGTTACATCAGTAAAGAATTTAATCCTTGACTGGAAATCAGCTAGATTTGTTTATTCCTACTGCCATTCAATTCACGGCTGATCTCTTAATTTTCAGACATGATGACCCACATCTCTCAAGCACAGTCATGGGGCTTCCCAAACTAGAGGGTAAAACACTGTTTTTAAGGATGGTCATAGCCCAGGAATCCACTGGGTTTGTTTGGGTAATTCCAGTGTCTGTGTATACTGCTCTTTGTGGATGGGAGGGAGGGGGTGGGTGAAAGGTGGCCTGTGGTGTGCAAAGCTACAGTTCTGCTGCTTTACGCTCTTCAGAAGTCTCCTTAGGAAAAAAAGGCATGCTGAACTACAAAATGTTGCTAAAAATGTTGGTAAGAATAAACCCAAGAGAGAGTAAAAATAACTGCCTGTAGAAATAGTGTAATTCTTATATCTAGTGAGCAAAAGGTGTGGCTGAGCTTTTTCTGTTGACCCTGGATGTCTCCCAGTGACTTATTTCAGAGAAGGCTGCTGTCGCATTCATCATAGGATGACAAGCTGTATCAAAGAGAGGGAAAGGTTGCTCAATCAAAAACGGGAAGAGCCTCCAGCCCTCCATCTGGACTGGCTTTAGCTGCACTAGGGGAAACACAGCCAGACTGGAAGAGATTATGAGATACGTGTCTGCCTGATATATTTGTAGAGATTTCTTTTCTACACAGATGTCAATTAAGGAATTTCAGATTTACAAATTATATATGGGTGAACTTATTGCTTTTTACCTAAGCTAAAAAGTTGGTCATTTAATGTGAGCCAAAGATATAGAAAATTTTCTTTTGCTAACTAGTTGCAGTCCTGGTACAGAAACATGTTTAACAGGTAGATTTAACATATTGCTTTGTTCCTTTACTAGCTCTTTCTATCATGACTTTAAATGTGATCCAGATTGTTTTGCAGTTGAAGTGCAAATAAAAGAATTGGAAAATACTTTTTATGGATCTTTTCCTATTGAGAAATGCACAAATTAAAGTCAAATAAATAATATTTTGAAATTCTATATAATTTAAATGCAGCATTTCATTCATTTAGAACTTCAATTTCTCCATCTGCCTGGGTTTATTTTATAGAAAGGCATTCTGTTTTGATTTCCAGACACCAAGAAATGGAGAATTCCTTGTTTTTCTTGGCAGGTTCTTCCAAGAAGTAATCACCCATAGCTCTTAGGATATATTTCCTCTTCTTAGTTCTGTTTCAGCCATTGGTCTTTGATCCACTTTTCTTTGGTAGGCTAAGGAGCACATTATTAACATCTGGTAAGTACTTAGAGGGCAACGTCAGGTAACTCCTGCATCTCTCTTTTGACAAGCCAAAGAGATGAACTTCTTTAAAACATTCTCAACAAGGTATTCATTTAAAGTCTGAAGTTATTTTTGTAGCTTCTCTTTGTAACATCTCCAAATTTCAACATCCTTTTTCTAATGCAGATACCAGAAATGAACTTGATGTTTCAGAACTCATCTTTCCAGAGCTGCCCATAAAGGCAGAATGTTTTTCTGCTCTCAGCTCTTCTTTTTTCTTTATCCAGGGCTCAAAGAGGCCTTTGGATGTCGCATTGTACAGGCTCCTCATGTTTATCCTGTAATCAATCATAACATAAAAATATGTAGCCATTGCCTCCCAAAGGTCTCATCCCCTCCAAGTACAACTTCTGTTCTCTGTTCCCAGCTCTGTGACTCCTTGACTGCTCAGAAAAAGCCTTGAATGCTGAAGAAGTGGTCTGGGGGAGTGCCACATTTGCATGCTTGTGGCATGTGTAGACCAAGGCTTTCCATGGATGGGGGGCTCATGGCTGGGCAGGGTGGGGAGCTGAAGATCAGCCCTGCTGTGGCTTCCCCAGGGCAGGGACTGGTGGTCCTGGGGGTGTTAAATGGCATCTTGGGCTGTGGGGAGATGGGGGGCTTGGGGTGCTGGAGGGGGTAAGCCAGGCCTGCTGGTACCCAGAGGGAAGAGTTTGCCCAGCTCTTACGTGATCTGGCTGCGTCTGGGGGTAGGACATGGTGCAGGGTGGGTGTCAGCTCTGGCCAGGCACAGCCACTTCTCCTGCTTTATCTGAACTGGGCTGACACTGATGCTCCTTCTGGACACCTCCACTGAGGCCACTGCAGCCTCAGTGTTTGTTCTCGCTGCTCTGCTCTCCTCACTGGCCACACTGGAACACAATGATAGCTTTAACCCCCTTTACTGAGGTGACCTACTCCAGCCAGCTGCACACAGGCAGGATATTTGTGGTTTACTCCTGAATAACTTGTGGCTTTTAAAATTTTCCCTTAAGGAGCCTCCAGAAAGCAGATACCATCATCTCCTGTTTCTGTCTTTTGCAATAATTGCCTGTTTTTGCCATTTAGAAAGTTTTCATTGTCTCTGACTTTTATCTTTTTTTACAGCAAAATAAATGGATTTGTTCTGTTCCTGCCCCTTCTGCACTCAGAGAGAGAGCAGTTGTCTTTTTGAAAGACTGTTCTCATGCTTCTCACAGTTCTCTTTGTCTGAGACTAATAGGCAAAATTCTTTTAATCATCCCAGGAAAATCATACTTTCTAAGTATCTTATTCTATTTTCTTCTCCTGTCTGTATCTTATTTGTCTATTTTTTTTGTTAAAATGCAATGCCCCAGCAAGTTTCTATACCATAATTGTGATTTTACCAGCTCCAGGTAAAATAATTACCACTCTAGACGTTG
The DNA here is from genome assembly GCA_013400495.1 of Nicator chloris. Lineage (NCBI taxonomy): Eukaryota > Metazoa > Chordata > Aves > Passeriformes > Pycnonotidae > Nicator > Nicator chloris. Next base: position 40,649 of record WAAE01023796.1, read on the forward strand.
CATATGACACTTCTGTTAAACAGCATTTAAGTAGCAATTGCCTTAAATAGGAGGGCTCCTGAAGTAAGATATGAATATAATAACTACATAGATAGTTCTGCTCTGGAGTCACGTGCATTTTATGCTGTTTGCTTCCTTGGAAAACTCAGTGAAGGATGCTTTCTGTTACATTAATTGGGGAGAACAGTGCACTAAATGAAGGAATGGGATCCGAGATCTTAAAAATTTTTGTCTTTCATTATTTCTGTCTTAATTTAGCTTTTTCTTCACAAATGCACATGTAGGCTTCATTGTCTGCTTTGCATCATTCAGCTGTCTGACTTGGTATGCTCTAGGTCAGGTCACATATATATCATTTCTGAGTAAGGAAATTCTTTATTTTGGATCAAGTAAAACAACCTTGACTTATCACTAAAAGGAACAATTATCAGGAATGTCTGCTTTTAACTCTACTGTTATGTGCTGCATATAAATTCTTGTGTGAGTGATACAATAAGCAGGGTTATTTCTGAGTGGCAAAACAAGCCATACAAGCTGTAAGGAGTGCAAAACTTTGTGTCAACTCATCATGCTTATCGTTAGTCACATAGGCAATAACAAGCAATCAATCATGGACATGGGATAACTGAAAATGATATTCTGAAACATTTCTTGCAAACTGGTCATATTTCAAGATGCTGGCTCCCAGCATTTTTTGTGCACGTTTTGGATTATTCATTGAATACAAGCCAGACATAAAATATAGTAAAAGACGTGATAGATCGAACTTTGACAGAGGATGTCTTTTCCTCTGTTCAAACACCATCAGTCAGGGCTAACGTGGGCTTCCAGCTTTACCACACAGCACTCAGTGAGCCAAAGCACATGCTTCAAGGAAAATGCATGTCTAATTTCTAAAAACTACTATTAATATTCAAAATAATAATAATAAAAAAACCTCATAGATATTTACACCCAGTAAATTACTTTCTTTATTCTCTTTGAGTTTTTTTCTGAGGCAACATTTTTCCCCAGTGAGAAGATATTTTGACAGTAATATTAATTCTTTAAAAAGCACTGATGTGATGCCAAATATGAGATGAAGTCTAAAAAAGAAATGAAATTATTTGTCTTGTTGCAAAAGTCCTCCTGATTTGTCTGTTAAGCAGTAAAACGACATGAATGAAATGAACATTAATTTTTGATCATTTCATATATTTAAAAAGGACTTTGTTTCTAAAGGGATGCCAATTTTCTTGGAGCCAAGTGTTATATATAAGGAGAATGGAAAAAAAGTGGTTGAGGAATTCAATTTGAGGTTCATAATTGAAATCCATTAACAAAAACGCTGCTAGTTTGGGATGAAACAAAGTTATCTGAAGAAAAGTTAGAAACATCTTTATATTAAGTTAGATCCTCTGTTAAGGTGGTTGCAATCCTAGTTGTTGAACAGTTGCAGTTAGCAAACATATTTCTGTCTCGACAACCTAAATAACCTGTCTGTGGAGGAAAATGAAAGGGTTATTTTTCCAAAAGAATCTATTATTATTATTGTTTGCTGACAGACATGACTCTGAAGAAAAAAAGGAATCATATGCAACCGCTGAATTTGATAAGCGCTCTGTATGAGAAACCCTTTCCCTTAAACATCAGATCATCAGGTCTGTTTGAAACCACTCAAATATAGGACAAATTCCATTTTGGATGTGAATTTTGTAATCTTGGACTGTCTCCAGCTATTTATAAATGCTGTTTTTCAGCTACATGAATACAGCTGTCTTGTTATACCTATGTTTCATAGACAGATCCAATATCCTTTCACTAGACCAAATGACACAGCTATTTAGATAAGAAACAAGAAGAAATTTTCAAATGAATCAATTATAATTACAAATAATATGAAGGCAAAAGGCAAATGATGGAAGTATAATCTTCACAAGATGTTTAAGAAATGGATTTATCTACAAATGTTCTGTAGGTTACCTGAGACCAAAAGCAGTAGCTCTTTCTGCTGCATGGAGGTTGATTTCCTGTCATTTGAAGGTTCAGTCCACAGTGAACACGATGTAATAACTCACACATGCCACATACCCCCAACACCACATACCCCGGCAAACTCTACAGCTGTGATCCTCTGGGAACTCTGAGAAGATCATGATAACAATTCAACTTCCAGAATGAAGAACTATACAAGGAGAAGTGATTGAATGACAGACATTTTCTAAGGCAAGGAGGTGATGCAACTTTGTGTTCTTGCTTGTGTCTTTCTAGTGGGTTCCCTTGGCAATTGGTAGAGAGTCATCCCTTTCCTGGGACAAGACTTTGTTTCCCTTTGCAGTCAGAGATGTAGCAGGGAAGTGCAATGTGACGAACCATTTGGGGCTAGAATGATGAAGGGAATGATTGCACCAGGGTCAAGGGGACACATTTACTTCTGACTTCGGATAACAAATGAGTATGAGTGGTAGGAATGATGTCATGGATCACATTGAAGAATCAATGTGATACAAGAGACAGAGAGATGAAGGAAAAGTATTAAGGAGTCAGTCGTTCAAGGTAAGTGGACATATTTATAAAAGTTCAGTCTGGATATAGAAAGATCATTAATGTCAAAGTGGGAAAAAAAAAGAGGAAAACCACCTGAATTAGGGTGGAATTTTAGGGCATTTTGCAGCATTGTACTGGGGGACTCACTGTAGGATATGCATATTCCTATACAAAAGCAAAACCAAATTAAAAGAACAGAAACATGTGCTATGCTTACATTAGATTGATTTGAAAAGTAGCCAGAGGCAATAAGGGAAAAAATAATAAATCATTAAAAATATTAAATTAAAAATATTCTATAATGAAAAGAGGGAAAATGCAAGTTTCCAGAAGAGGCTTTAAGTACTCTAAGCAGAATATGTCAAAGTAGTAGAAAACATACACATCCCTAAACAAAAACTAAAGCAAAGTATAAACCCCTAACTCCTTCCATGATAAAACTGCAGTGGTGGTCATTTGGGTGGCTTCAGAAAATGGAACATTAGTCCACAGATAGAGGCCTAAGTGGTGAGAGACAATTTTATATTCTGGAAAACAAGAAAGATGCAAACAAGATTGTCAGGAGAAAAAAGGAGCAGCAAGGAATAATTCCTTATTAAATACAGGAAGACAGGAAGACTGAGAACTTTTATCAAAACAGCCAAACCCTTCTTGCTACCTTCCTTATCAACAAGAAAAAAGGGGGAATCACCATCTCCCTAGTCACGCTGAGATGTTGATTTTGTGAATCAGAATGAGCAGAAAATGAACTTTTATAGCTGCTATGGCACTGAAATGAAAACTTCATTAAAATTGAACAGGACATCTAAGTCTTTTTCTGCAAAGCTGTTCTCTAGAGCTCCAGTCTGTATTGGCACATGGGATTATCCTTCCCCAGGTGCATGCAGGAGTTTTCATTTGTGTTGGTTTCACTAACCAAAAACTGGTTTGTGAAATCATCACATTTATTTCAAGAGGCTGGTATAATTACAAAACAAATAGAAGGACATAGTTATAAATCACTGAAAATATGTAAATATATAAATTTTCAGCATAAGTGTGCCAAGGTTAGTTGTGTTTTCTGTGTGAAATTATGTTCTGTGGCACCTTGAGTAGGATTAAAGAAAACTTCTACACAGACAATGTCAGGGTCCGCTAATGGGTGCGGGGCCCTGATGGTCCGTTTTAGGGATCTCAGAGTACAAAAGACACAACAGCACAAATTAATATGCTTAACCAGAAAATACAATTTATTAAATACCAACTTCAATACTGCGATAGAGAGAGGGGAGAAGAGAATGAAAGGATGAAGAAGAAGAAAAGATAAAGTCTGGGATTTTTTATCTACCAACAGGAATGGAGCCCTCGTGGTTTTCTTCTAGGCTGATGGATCCTCCGTAGAAGGGGTCGGAGTCCTCGCAGTCCTAGTCCAATGGTGTCCTCGATTCTCATTGGGGAAGCTTCAAAGGGGTTTTGCTTTGAGACTGAATATATAGGTCTTTCCTGAATCGAAGGCAGCTGGCCAGAGCAAAGGCGGGGGGGTGAGTTCTTGTCATCATGGCCCGTAGGCGATGGGGGAACAGGGCAAGCCTGATCTGTTCCATCTTCAGCACAGGTGGTTATTGCCATGCTCGGTAGCGTCCATTGTTATTGGCACCAGCCAGGGTTGCCAGTCCAGTTCTGTACAGGCTCCAGTGAACACAACCTGCAGATAGGGATTGGCAGACGTTCCACCTCAGCCAGGCCAGGGGCCCCCCGCCCCGCTGCTCCCAGAGTCTCAGTCTTTGGGATTTCAGTCCAATTCTTAGAGACGGTCGTGAGGCAAATGAGGGGTCTTTGGGCCGACTCTTACAGACAATTACAGCCTTTTGATGAGATCACTCATAACTTGCTCAGAAAATAAAATTAATCACAAAATGAGAAGAATAGTAGTGTTCTTAGAAGGCAGATAGCATGAGAAAGATGGGAAACACGGTACATTTTCAACAGTATGAACAGTTATTGACCTGAGCATTTGGCCTCTACTAAGATTGTGTTGGTTAAAACCCTTTTATAGTTGTTTGGGAAGGAGAATGGAAACTGAGAAAAAATTGCGTAATTTGGCAGGATTATGGAAGACTCTGGAAAACTCACAACATAACTAAATTGGCAGTATCATAGACAGTTCCATAAAGCCAACAGCAAGACTGCACAGACTGAAAAGACCTTTTTTTTTAATATTTTGTGCATAAAGTTGGGCTCTAATTCGTTGCAGCCTCATATCTCAAAAGAACACTTGGAGTCTGTGCTAAGACATCACTAAAAGTTTCTGTATTTTGAAAAAGACCTTCCTGAGGCAAATTGTGTTCATTTCTGATTAGAAAAAATACCAAATACCAGAAATACAAGTAGATTGAAGATGGAAGGGTTTTATATGTAGGGAAAAAGGGTTATTAGAAAGACAGAAGGCCCTACAGAAACAAATAATAGCAATCTTGTAAAAAGGACTAATGAAAAAAGAATGAAATTATTTAGTAAATACCAATACAACTAACTATAGTAAATAGAGTAATTATGTAAAAGCACACTCTAAAACAATTGACAAGCAGCATTTGTTTTGGGTACTAAAAGTACAAAAGCAGAGCTATTGAACAAAGGAAAAAACAAAAACTTTAAAGAAAATATGTTGCATTAACAAGCAAATAACCTATGGAAATAAGTGCTGCTGGGTGTAGCTGGAAAACACTAAAAAGGAAAATATTTACAGGAATAAGAAGAGAAATAATTGTAGAGGATAGAAACTATGAATCTTTTGAATGTCACATTTAAATGTGTTCATCAGCCATTGAACTCAGTTGAGCCTGGGAAGTCCTGTGTCCTGTGTTCAAAGATTTTGACCAGCTGTTTTCTAGGGACTTTAACTGCGAGATAAGCAGCTTTGTAAGTCTCCTACTTCTGAATCTTTATTTGAAGCTTTTGGTCCTGGCAGAATCAAAATTGTGAGTTTGGGTTAGGTAGGTCTAGGTCTGATCCAGCAGCATCTATGTTCCTCTTACGCAATTGCCAAGAGGAGGGATTGAAAACCTGATGTAGAAACTGACGTGGAGACTGCTGTGCCCTTGAGACAGCATGTGTGTAAGGGTGTCTGTTTAAGGTTAGGAATATCTGCAAGGTGGAATAAGCCTGATGATGGTGAGTTTATACAAACACCAGATAGAAGTGTCTCCAGCACTTGTAAAACACAAATTTATGAGATTGTAAACTGGGATTCTCTGAATAACTTTTTACAAATGTAAGGGGCAAAAAAAAAGAACTGGGTGGTCATACTGCAAAGGGAAGACCGGCAAATGAGCCAAACAGATTTTTTCCTTTTGATTTTGATGATGACAGGAGTCAGTTCAAGAAGAAAGCTGGAACATCACCTGTAACTCTTCTTTTGTGTCATGGCATTGCTGCAGAATTTTCTACTGAGACACTTTTGCTGTGCAAAGGCACCACAGGCTGGGCTAAGCACATGGTGTCAGCTCTCACTCTAGATTCTGTTTGGATTCCCACTTTTTAAAAATACATTTTTATGGCTCCATAGCCTACAGATTTCTTCAAATAACCAAAAAAAGAAACATCAATAAAAAGTAGAAACTTTCTGCACATAAAAGCATTTGAAATTTACTTCACTTTCCGCAGGTTAAAAACCAGTTTATCAGAGGCAATCCATCAGCTACACAATCTGCATGTTTTAAGAGGTACCTACTACATTTTACAAGACTCATTATGATTTAATATGTAACCCTAAAATTAACAACAACAGTAGTTTCATCAGTTAACAAGAACTACTAGGCAACATTTGTAAAATGTGGTATTTCCTTTCCAGTAAGAGCTGTTGGGAGAGAGGATTATGATATAGCGCAGAAAAGCAGAGGTGCCACTTGATATGTAGCAATTCTGGTGGATGTCATTTGTGGGACACCTATAATGACACACCTTTTTTCCAGGAAATGTTTATCTTTTGAAAAACAGGCACATGAACAAATAGATATAATAAAAATTGTCTAAAAAGATTTCAAACCCTTGCAATTCTGTTTAAATAACACCACACTAAGGGACACAATTTAATAAAACGCAGTTGTCAGGATTTCAGGTGAATAATTGGTAGGGAAAATTAATTTTGGTCATTCCGTTTCCTTACAGACTTCTTTTGTTTGAATGCTGTGAGCTACATCTGAAAAGAAGCCTTGGGCCAAAGCTGCAGCCATCCCCAAGTTTGTATTTAATTTCAAGGGCAAATTTTCCATTTTAATCCAGTTTGGAGGACACTGTTTTTTCTTCACAGCTAAGAAAGTGTTTCTATTTTTTCATTATCACAGGTCCACCCAGGTGTAGAAGTGAAATAGTTTTCAGCAGCAGAGAAAACCTACAAGTTGTACTGTTCTGTGCAATACTTTTGCCAGTACTGCAAAGATCTAGGGTGTGCTTCCAAGTGTATAGTCCTTATCACATGTGCTTTGTACAATTCTTAACTTATGCTAATAATTCAGTGATAATTAGACAGCTAGACCATTTAGGTTTGCCTAAATCCTATTTCACATATATTGTGACTCCCAAAGTGTCAGTCAGTTAATTTGGAACAGATTTCACCTGTATACATGGGATATATGGGATATAACCAGCTCTCTTGCAAAACAAGAGGGACCCCTCAAACACATCTTGCAGAGATTCTGTGCTGGGCATCCCCAGTCTCTCTCTGCACCTTCCTACTTGGATGCCATATAGTATTATTTCTGATTCTAATCAAACTGGGGGAAGTGAGACATCCTTGATATGACCCAAAGACAGAAAAGGCTCAATACACATTTCTAAGGGAAAAATATTTATATGGTAGAATTCTGCTGTGGTGCTAAGTGCACCTTGTTTGTTATAAGGTCTGTGAAGATGTTGAAATAGTTGTTCTTGTTAATCCATACAAGACTCTTGTAATTCATTTTCAGCTGGGTAACACACAACAAAGAAATGTTGCTATGAGAATGTGTGTTATGCTACTAATAGATGTAATTATCTACTTAGATTAATTCAGAAACAATTTTTTAACAAAAGAGATGTCTTTATTATTCATTTCCTTAATGGTACTTCATTGAGGCCAGATGGATTCACAAAAAAATAATTCATTTTGTTTTGTTCATCATGACTTGTTGGCACACCTTTGTGCAGAGGTACCCAAGTTAGTTTTTCATCAACATTTATCCACCTTGAAGCAAGAAGAAAAACTGACTCATCTGGATTTCATATAAACGCTAGATAAATTCCAGAACATCAGCAAAGAAGGACTAAATATGCAGCTATGTTTATTACGTTTTTTCATTATTTCTATGTAAAAGATTCCCTGATTGATATTTTCATGCTTGTTTGTCTTTTAATGTGGTGGAGCTTCACTGAAAGGCTGCTCCAGTATTGCAGCAGCATCAGACCTGTAATGCAACACTACTGTGAAGCTGAGCTAAGAAAAGGTAATAATCTTCTTAAGGCAGAGATATGGAGTGACTTGCCCAGAATAGAATGGGAAAAAGGTGATGGCATGTTTTGGATGTACAGTATGGCCCTGGATTCCCTGCAGACACATCTTCCCACAAAAGGGCCAGATACCTGCAGAATAGGGAACCTTTCATCTTTATCTCTTTCTTCTGAGCCCATCAAGATCTCCCCATGTATAATTTGGGTACATCTGGGTGGCTGGAGGTTTTTAGAGGGAAACATGTCTGGCAAACTCTCAGGAGGAAATTATTTACTAGGAACTGGTGAATTGCCATCAGTGCTGTGGCACTGGGAAATGTTGTGGGAAACTGGGTTCTAACTGAATTGTACTTCTGTAGGAAAAGAGGAATCTAAAAAGCAGCATGCATTGCAGAAGAAAGTAATATGTATTTTCCCAGCTTTCTCACACAGATTGTTGGGGTCAGTGGCACTGGGAGATGACCTTGCTGCTTCTGCAAGAGTGAGAGGTAGCAGACACCTTGCTCCCCTAGGGGGGATTGTTACAGGAATGAATCAGACCTGAGCTCTAGGGTCTAAGGGATGTTTTAGCAATGTCTGTGGAGCAGTAGGAGCAGAAAGGTAAGTTGCTCCCAGCTAAGGTGGGAAGCAGGAAAGCAAGCCACAGGGAGCTTTGTTCCTCTCCTGGTTTAATAAACAATAGAGCTCTGAAATGAGAGCAGGAAGTCTCACCTACAATGTGCTGAAACACTCAATGATTGTGTCAAACTTCGCTGGATGCTTTTTGGCTAACAGCAAAAAATTAAGGCTCCTGAACCAAGTGCTTCCCTGCTGAGCTGTAGCTGCGGTGAACGAGCTGTTTAGTTACTGCTTAAGGTAGGGGCATTCTGAGCGCCTTAGTGACAGCTCCACCACTGGGTCCCAAAAGAGAGCTGCTCTGCTTGCTGCTCAAAGGAGTGTCTTAGGGATAATATTGGAGGCTTTGCACAAAAATCAGCTTTGGTTCTCCACTTGGTTGCAAGCAATTTAACAAGATTCATTTGTGAAGTTGCAGAAGTACAGCTCTCTTCAGACTCATAAGAAGAGAGTCATTCCTGGCATAACATAACAGATCAGAAACCCCTTTCTGTTTTCTGAAGTTGGTTTTGATTCCCAGCTAAATTGTAATTACCCAGGAAACACAAATGTAAAGCTGTATAACAGGGAGAGGTGCTCTTTCTTGTTCAAAAGCATCTCACCATTCTGTGGGTGGTCGCATAATTCAGCAAACGCCCACAAATGGCAGAGGGTTGTGTCAGGCAGCTCTGTCAGCACAGCACCACTGTGCAGCGCTGGGGCACACCTCATCTAAACACTCCAGGGCACCCTGGCTTTGCCAGGAGGTAAAACTGGCACTCAAAACAACATTCCAGAAAATACCATGTTTAGAAAAATAAATGTGAAAGAGTACAAGTAGCATGTAAATCAGGATTGTACTGCTCTTACCAGGGGGATATTTAATACTCACTTCCTCAATGAAGTGCAAAATCAGACAGTCATGAAAGCCACTAATAGAAGACAATGGTTTAGGATTTTTTGCAATATGTTATTAGTCTGAAAAGGAATATTCAGAAGTTCCCCATTACCCACTTTGAAAATGTGAGTAAATCTGCTTGTCAGGATTCATTGAATCTCTGCTGCCCATTTTCTGCATCACAAAGTTTATTCCTATATTTTAAAAATTCACATTGAAAATGAAGTTCTGTTTATTTAAAACTTTTATTATCCAATGGCTTCTAGGTTGTATTTTGAGACATTCAGATAATCAAGTTACAGCAACGCATCGAGAAAATGAACTGTGACTGCAAATAACTAAAAAATGTTAAGATTGTACCTCTGTCTCAATAATATAATGCTGTTATACATCTGAGTCCAATCTGCTTGTTTTACTGACAAAAATATGGCTTTGGTCTGGAAAACAAAGCAAAAGCTCCGAATTGCAACACTCTAGTTGAATTCTGAGTCCAGGGTTGCCAGTCTGTCTGTCAATTCAGTTGTGATTATGGGATGTTTAACACCAAAAGGAATACTTGCCTGTGTGGAGGGGTTTGTTTCCCTCTCACCCCTGTCACCAGCATGTCTGTGCTTTCACTGCTTATGATCAGGAACAGATTAAGGCCCAAAACGGTGCCCAGATTTACCGAAATTACTGGGTGTTCTGAAATGCTTCTTTGCAGCCTCTCCGCACGCCGTCTGCCCAGTGGCTCCCTCCTTCCTCCTCCCCCCAGCAGGATGCCATGTCGCCTTCCCCTGCTCCGGAGCCTCGATTCTCGGGCCAGGGGGGGCAGCTGAGCCCCCGGGAGGGCGGTGCCTGTGCCCGAGCCACCCCGTGCCGAGCCACCCCGTGCTGAGCCACCCTGTGCCCGAACCACCCCGTGCTGAGCCACCCTGTGCTGAGCCACCCCGTGCTGAGCCACCCCGTGCTGAGCCACCCCGTGCCCGAACCACTCCGTGCTGAGCCACCCCGTGCCCGGCCCGGCTGCTGCCGGCCGCAGGTCCGGTGCCTGGAGCGTGCAAAAGGTGTGGAAGGGATATGTTGTAAACCCACAAAGTATCAGGCCGCAAAATAATTTATACCTCCGCTTCACACAAGGGCAAAACTAAGCAATGGTTAAAATTCAAGTCTGTTACTATTTTGATGCTGCATCATAATAGCAGATGTATAAACTATAGGTGAGAACAGATTGGAAGTAGTTGCAATCACAGTTATTAAAAAATAAAGTGCTCAAGGGCTTGAAAATTGTCAGTCCCAAAAAGAATTTTATTTTTCCATTTGTACATCTGACAACATTGTAGCTGGTCATTTATAACAATGGCATGCTGGGAGCCTACTGCTCCAGGGTCAAAATTATTTCACCCCTCATGACTTTTATGCTAGACTTTTCTCCTTGTTCTTTCTATACATAGGGCAAGCAGAGACTCTCTGAAGATGTGATGGCACATCGCACAGATGCTCCCTGAAGTCATTCCTGTTGCAGGCAGGTCCCAGAGTGTCTGAAAACCCTGGCACCATGGTGGGTGGAACTGCATAGCCCCAAAATGATGCTCCTGCAGCCCGGTTCCTGCCCTCAGTAAGTCAGTTATATGTGCCTGCATTCACTGTGTCTACACACACACAAACATCCTATGACAAACTTCAGTGACTATTGCTCTTGATCTCACTGAATGCTCATCCAACCTGCTTTATGATTTTTTTTTGATTTCAATGTCTAGAACTCCAAGCAGCTTAAAAAATCAGAACATCTGTGTTCTCAATCGTCATTAAAAACGACTCAGTAAAATTGTGACCTGTCATCTCTAAGTACACCTGGAGTATGAGTTATGGGAACCTCCAGGGAATAAAGAGCAAAAATTTAACGAATGAAAGGTGGCAAAACTATGTCAAGATTTTAAATCAAATCAAAGTTGATTATTTAATGATCTGTTAGTCAGAAGCTGTTTGACTGGTCTTCTTTAGCTTTACAAATACATTCTTTCTTACATTAAATCTTCTAAATACTAGACAACTAGTATTCTATCATTAATAGCTTAAAGATTGCTGATTCAGTTTTGATAAAGAGATATGGACTAGGAAATCTGAATATTTTCTTTTGTGTTTATACAATTCTATGTCTTTTTGGGCAGATCAGAATACCACAATGACATTTATCGGACTGCAAATTACAGTTTTAGTGCCACCTCAGCTAATGAGTGGCTGACCATTTTCTACAGCGGGGAAGGAACAATTCTGTATCTATAGTTCTGCTGTGTAACCTGTGTTTCACAGCTCTGTTTTCTGTTGTAAATTGATCTGCTGCCTTTTTGATAATTTTTCTGGGTATGCAATGTCAGTTCTGCCAGGTACCTCTAATGCCGACCTCCTACTGTATTTCAGACTGTGAACGGAACAAGGATGTTACTCTTGGCATCAGGCTGAGACACACATTTTGGGATAAAGAAGCTCCAAGACCAGTCAGGCAGTCAAAACAGAGGCAGAAACAAACAAATGTAGCAGTCCACAGTTGGTTTCCTGGCACATTATTTATTTTGTTAATCACTGCTGATAGTAAAATCTTTTCCAAGAAGTCATTCAAATTTGTTTTTATTTCTCTTTGAAGCTGTGGTTCATTAAAGTCTATTTTGTTATTAGCATTAAGGTTCCTCAGTAAGGCTCCAGGCTCCAGCTCGGGCACAAGCAGTTTAATAAGATTCAGATGGTATACAAGCTATCAGAGAGGTATAAAATTCTTCAGACTTGCAATAACAGCTCCTGTTCCTGGCAGACCATAATATCAGCAAGCTCCAGTTCCGCTTTCTGTTTACTGTAGATAGTTCTGATTCACAGCAAAATTGAAATTACACAGGAAATCAAAATATTCAGACTTAAAGGTATGCGACAGAGAGGCACTTTTACTCTTCCAAGACTATTTTATAATTCTGGGTAGTGAAGGCATTTTTCAGTGTTTAGCACACTAAAAATCTCACAGGGAAAAAAATAAGTGATAGGAAAAGATCACTGATATAAAAATATATTAATCCTCACTCGAAGAATTGCAGTGTGCACAGTTTAAAGACACATGATTGTAGAGATTCATATTTCTTATTGTTTAAAAAATTGCTCCTGGTGTTTAACATAGAAAAGCATGAGGCAGGAAGAGAAGAGCAGTACTGGATAGAAACACCTGCAAATATATCTAGCTCATCAATATCTCCTTATTTAAGCTCTGATTGGAATTTTTGCATAGAAATGAGGTTAAATCCCTAAGTAGTTGCTAATCCCCCACTTAGAGCTGCAAAATTTCCATGCTGAACAGTATCCATGCAGTTGAACAGAGTCAATTTTTGCACGTGTCTGCATGTATGTATGTATGTATGTATCTATGTATATATGTGTGTCTGTTTTACTTGAAGAATGCAGAATTCAAAAAGGAAAATGGATTCACATTAATATTCATAGCCTTCTCTATTTTGTTGTGCATAGAAGATCTGATACTTTTGGCTGCAAGATCTGCCATGCTGGTAATGAATTTACTAGCTGGAAATGAGCCAGCTTCACCATCTAGTTATCTCCAAATTAATTTGCTTGTGTTATTGGCAAATTGCACCAATGTACCGACATCCCTTTCATTCTGAGGGAAATGAAAAACATAAGAGATGTTCAATATTTTTGTGTGAAATGTAGATACCAGTGAGGGTGATAAAAGCTTCAGCAAAAAGGGAAAAAGAATTAAAACTGGCAGAAATTATGTGTTCTTTGATAGTCTTTCAGCTGTATTTTTAGATTGCTGTAACTACAAGGAAATAATATTCTGATGCATATATATATATATATATAT
>WAAE01023796.1:53985-88972 GCA_013400495.1 Nicator chloris
TACATATATATATATATATAATGTGACATTCCACAGATGCCCCCATCCAGAAAGACTCCCCTTTAAAAAAGCACACTGTCTCTAGATATAGTAAAAGAACCATGTTCTCATTTTGGAGCTCATCTCAAACTCAGTAATTAATTCTACAACTCATATTCATAATTACCCTTATCAGTTTTTAAATAATGAGTTTAAATTCCACAGAAACCTGGCTTCCTTTCTCCATGCAGAAAAGCTGTTGAATAAGCACAATATATTTCTTATCTTTCAGGAACTCAGGCTAGTTCACAGCGTAAGCAGCTAAGCTGAAAGATTTAATTCATCTTGTTCATTAAAATTCAAATAATTATGAAGTCAGAGATGTTAACTTTTTGGTTATTACAATACAGCTGGCAAACAGAGACTGTTGCACCAACTGGGAGACTTAAAACCTCATCTTTGGTGGCCAGGTAATTTTATTTAACAGTTTAACAGGAATTTAAATCAATGCTTCTGAGGAATCTCCTTTATGAAATTATTATTATGATTAATTGATTTAAATGTGCTTTCAAGAATCTCATGATATTTCACATGACATACATGTTGGGATTATTTCAAGCGCCTGTGGGTGTGTTCCTTGCTGTCTTTAAGTACTGGATAGAGTTCAGTGTGGAGATGAATAACTCACGACCCCTTTAATCTACGATTCTTCAATTTTAATGGGAAATTGCACTTAAGTATACAAGATGGGTGGGACTGCTTGAAACATTGTACTCAGGAGACAGGGTAGATCCGAGTTTATAATCTTTGCTGAGGTATTTTTGATTCCTTTTTCAAACTTACTCTTCTCTGAAATCTCCCTGTGAGATATTTTCTTTCACTTGCTGCATTTGCTTTCTTAGCTCAAAACTTAGAATTCTTCCAAGAATAACCACCAAAAAGTCAAGTGTATGGTTTACTACTAAGCTTTGGCATTGCCACACCTAAAGGTGAAATATTTCCATCAAGGCTTTTACTCCGTGGTGTATTTCCACCTGCTTGTGTTACTGGTCAGAAATGTTCTGAATGGATGCAGATTTATCAGTTGTAAAATGAATTTCTGTCCTTAGGGAAATTCACGTGAACTTCAGCAGTGATGATGTTCATTTACTGCTGAAATTGCACTTTCTTCTCAGCTACACACCAGAATATGGGCTTGTTGCACTAGGACACGAAATAAAGAGACACAGACTGTGTGATGTCTAACGCAAAAAGGGGCTGAGTTTATTTTGGACTTCAATATTTATAGATTTCTAAAAGTGACCATGGATTGGAGGATGAAATGGCCACCTCTCACACCCCACTGGTCAAAGCAACAGTCAATCAACTTTTTCCTCCTAGCAGAAAGAATTCTAAACAAAGAGCAGAAGTTACAAAAACAAAAGTTGTTTACATAAAAACTGTGAGACTCTGACTCCAAGAATGTACTCTTATCAAAAGGCTACGAAAAATTTGGGAAAACAGGGCGACATGGGCTCAGTTCTATTAGACTTGAAGAACTGTGAGTGAGACAAAGGGAAGGTATTCACAGCAAAGCCAGCCTGGCCCCATTTATCAGCTAGATTTCAACATTCAACTTCCTTTGAAAGAGAAAAACTAAAAATTGACTGACCACTCCATGCCACAATTACACCCTAAAGATATGTCCCATTGCAATCCAGCACATTTGTGGATGCAGCTGTCCGGGTGGTGAGGACAAGGCTGATGCAACAAAGGAGGGGAGGTTGTCTGGCAATCTGATGGCATTTTTGTGTGACCAGAGATACTGGAGATGCTTCTAGGGCAAAGGGGTATTCTCTGAATCTGACCTCCAGAGACATGAGGAACTGCTGGGTACTTGGAAAGCTGAAGATGCTTACTCTCACTGCAAGCAGTAACTCCTGGCAATGTCTGCAAGGACAGGAAGAGAAGAATTTGTGGGTAACAAGATAGGAAATTCCTAGCACCATCTTCACACCCCTTCTAAATGAATAGCACTTTCCAGCCTTTTATATTAAGTGATTAGAAAGAGTTAAATGAGTGTGATTGCTATGGAAATTTCATAGGCATTAATGTTTTCTACTCCTTCTGTATTGAATGCCCTTGTGACAGAAGAGAAAGAACAAACATCAAAAGTACCTTTTAACTTTGCAATTCTTTCTAAATTTCTTTAAACTTATAGGCTATACTGCTGGCTTTCAAACTTCAAAGCATGCAGGAAGATCAGGGTCACTCAGAAAATTATTTCTTGCAGTTTAATAAAATATGCATGTGAATTGCATGACCTGCCAGAGAAATTATTTATGTGTTAATGTAATGTTGTAACATTAATTACACACTTTAATTTCTTCCTTAGCAGATTCTTTACTGTAAGAACAGTATTGGTTCTAAATGGGGGCTGAAACATACGGTGTATCACCAAAGCTTAAATAATTTCCACACTCAATTGCTTTTTTGCTTGCACAAGATAACAATATTTTTTCCCCCTTATTATTCTTATTGATAGTATCTGGGCAGAATGAAGCAACAGAGTTCTTTTAGCTTTTACTCAGAGTAGTCATGATGGATCATTTTTAGTCTTGCTCTTCTACAATGTTGTAGTCTTCACGTATCATGTTTATTAATAGTTGCAGAAATACCTATTGCATTTTTTTTTAAGGAACTAAACAGCTTTTATTTATGGTTGTTATTGTAAAGTACTTAATCCCATAAGATTTATTCCTTTGAATTTATTTCCTTTGGGGATTTCCTACCTCTTTTTCTATGGTATACATGTGTTTAAAATCAGGTACATGCTTGCACAAGGAGATATACCTTGAGAAGACCCTTATCCTCTGATTTACTACTCATATATAGCTCATAATAGATACAGAAAAGTTCTGTGTCACTTATTTCAAAAGTTCTGTGTCACTTATTTCAACAATGTCCTGTAGCAACTCTACAGTTCAATTCTAAATTTTCTGGAGACAATGAGAAAAAGGAAAATGGGTTCTTCTCTCAGCTACCATGCAAACTTTCTCTCTGGTCTTTGCAAATAATCTTCTTGTATAATCTTCTCAATTGTAAGTCTGAGGCCCATAACTTCATTAAAATGGTTTGAAATAATTTAAGGGAAAGTGTTATTTTACAAATATTTTTATGAAAAGTGTTTGCTTTTATCTGTGTTCATTTTTTTAACTTCTAACATTTCCTTCATTACTTTTATGTTCTCGTACTATGGCCCAAGGTCAATTAAGAAGTAAATAAGAGAACGTATTTGGCATTGCTGGTACTACTCATTATGTTGTGTATGTCTGTCTTAAATAAATGGTCCTTGTCTCTTTAATCTTCCAAAGTGTCTGTCTAGTATTTCAAAGATTTTCTTAGTGACAGTGATGCTGGGATTATTATTTTTTATAAAATTATTGATTTTTCACCTGTCAATGTCCAACTGTTCTCTGCTGTACTTCTTGTACTGTCACAGAATAACCTAAACCCACAGATCACTAGTGCCTATTATGTTTTCCCTAGTTAACACATCACCTTTCTTGTATTTTTTCCTGGCATCAATGCTATCTTATGGAAGAGGTTCTCCACTTGCTCCACATTCAGTCAGTCTGCACCCAGTCGTGGTGGCACTCAGTGACATCACCATGCCACATGAGGCTCTTTTTCATGAACATGCAGAACTTGGAGCTCCATTTGATTTCATAAACCTCCCAATAAAATTTTGGCACGCATGCTTTAGGTTTTTGGCTGTGCCAGATTTCACTCAGTGTGATACTGAGCACAGACACATTCAAAATTAGTATATCTGCTTGACTTCTGAATCACACAGAGCTGTGCCATTGTTCAGGCATTGTTGAGACACAGATTGGGACCTGAAGGCCATCATCAAGTATGTCAACACCCACATAGGAAAGGTATCTTTGTTCCATGTAATATCCTTCTTTTAGAGAATGAACTGAGAAAATACAGTGTCCAAAAAACAAATTCCGGAGATCCAGTTGCTGTAAAGTGCACTGGGATTGTCACAAAAGTCATGGACAAGACATAAGGAGACACAAACGACACATGTAACAGAAAGGAACATTTAACTTGAGCTTTTCAAATATGAAATTTTTTGAGGTTAGGAATAGGGTTAAAATACATGTTTTCTTGCATGTTGTCGCTTTTTGGAATCTGTGGGAGAAAAAGTGGAATTATGAAAATACCACAGGTATTTTTTGGGTACTTATGGTTTAAAGGAAATCAGAAAGCCATAGAAAGACATTTTTTCCTGATATTTCCTACCATGAGCATTCTGAGACACTTTAGATAAATTTCCATAAGCTCTGGGGGGACGTTCAGATTTTGCAATTCTCCTTCAAAATGTGTTCAATGGTCAAACTTTTTTGCAATTCACTTGAAACAGCAAAAATTATTCCATTCATCATTAATGATATTATGTGTATTTCTCATTTATTCATGTCTCCCATTCATTGATATAGACTGAGATTCTTTATATTACAGTCCATTGAGTAAGTGGTAGAATGTTACTTCTGTCTAAAAGATTCTTTAACATTTGGGTTTAGGATTAGCAGAATGGAGTCCAGACCTTTAAACCTAAAAAACCTAATGAAGAACCCAGAGAGGCAGGAGATGAATGTCAGGGATTGAGAGAAGACAAAAGGATTCTGCTTTTTATTTTATTAATTTAACATATTAATTGTTCTAGTTAAAAATTTGCTCATTCTGAAAGACCTATCTCTCTCCATGAGTTTGCAACACACAATCACCCCTTCTCTCCTCAATGTTTGCTGACTCCAGCACGGTCCCCCCCATCCCATTGCCACCCTAGAACTGCCTGTTGACCCTGTATCTTCACAGCTCTCCAGTGGCTTTCTGCCTCTGCTCTGTGCCACCCTGACTGCTCTCAAAGGTTTGCTAGCTTGACTCACACTGGCATCACATCTACAGCAGAGATTTCCCAAAAGGAATGAATTCTGCTCTTCTCATAGGTGGGTGTTTTCCTCTTTCCATCCTGTCCCTGTATGGCTGTGCTAGAGGTGTTTAGGCTGGAAGCAGACTGTTGACCATGGCCTAATGCTGGCATGGTGGGAAACACGAGGAACAAAAACCTATGAGAGGTGTCTTGCATCCACAGAGACCATGAGCATCACCCAAACCCAGGCATAAGTTTCACCCCTTTTTGAGTTCCTTCACAGTTCATATTTCCTGGTTCATGTCCCAGATAATCCCCTTCAGCAGGCACTTGTCTGGGTATATTATGGATGACTGGCAGACCAGGGCAGCATCAAGTTTTTATTCATTAACTCATAATTCTTCCCATCAGCCCCTCTATTATTCAGGCTGTCTAAAAGTTTCAAGTTTCAAGTTCCTTTCTTTCTTTCTTTGCTGCTCTCAGATAGCACTGACGTCCATGCACGCCATAATCTTGCTTCCCTCCCAGCATATTGGACCTTTCCATATGGCCAGACATATTTTAATAAAAAATTTTACCTAGATGGCCTAAGCAGTGGCATGTTTCCTGTGAATCTACTCTGCTTTCCACTGGGAATAAAAACCAAATCAGTTATTCTGATTTTGTTATTGTGCTCCATCAGATTCCCTGATGAAATCAGTCCATTCATTGAGAGGACTGTCTGATTGTGTATATATAAAACACATTTCTTTCCTATTCTTCATTATGTATATATAATTATTTTTACATTGCATTCCCAGAGGTGAGTGACAGCATACAGATACCAGAGATGCTATTCTGCCTCCAGCAAATGCTCTGAGAAGTGTATGGTATTAAGTAAGGACCCTGTTTCCTTGGTTACATTTAGCAAATTTGCATGCCAGCATGGTGCTAGTCATCGTGAGAGACATCACAGACCTGTCCATGGAGAGAGGCTTTTGGAAGTGAATAACCTTTGCATTCTTAGCTTCTGCTTTGAATACACAGATGAGGAAAAAATAGTTGTCAGCATAGCAGGGGATAGGCAGGCTGAGAAATTGAGTCCTGGAAGCCTTTGGGAATGAAATCAAGTCCTTTAAAAGACCGGGCAAAGAATCTGTGCGTGCAGAAGTTCATAAGTTTGACTTTAGTGCTGCTTTAGTCCTGACCACAAGATAATTAGCAGCTCTTGCTCAGAACTTGTGCCCTGCCTGCTGTCTCTGGTTTTGCTCTGTGATGGGGAGGGGCAGGAGGGGCAACAGGGGCTCTGCTGTTGCCACTCACTCAATTAAAGGTCTGTTAACTTTCAAACTGGACAAGGGCAAAGAGGGCATTGCAGTGCCTGGAAATGGATGAGGATCCAGGGAAAAAGTGCTGAGTGGCAGTAAATATAGTACATGGCTGTGTTCTCAAACTAGGTAAAATATAAGTGCAGTTTCCAGTAACACATTAGAAATAGATTGAACAGTAAGTCATTGATCCAAACATATGCAACTGAAGACAACATAGGCTCCAAGTTTATTAAACTGATGCACCAGCTATTTTCCAAGTGGCTCCAGGGCATGAGTTCACTGAGTTTCCACCAGGGCAGAATCATAAACAGACCTACGTTCACTACCCCTCTCCATCTCCAGAGTCTGTGGTGGTGCACTGAACTCCAGTTTGGGCAGTAACTTCAAGTGTGTTGAGCTAAATGGCTCTGTGAAGTGCTTTAATGGGGGTGTCACAGTTGGAAATCTAATGCCCTAATTGTGCCTTTGTGGCACTAGGAAAAGATGGGATGAGCTGAGGGTCTATACAGGCCTAGCTGGAAGAATGCCTTCCTGATCCTCCAAAGCAATCTCCTCCAGTCAGCACTCTCTGTGAAGGAGGAAAGAGGTCTCTCCTAGACAAGCAAATGCTAAAACGACCAGAGGAAGGCTAAAAGCAGCCAATTCCCTTTTACTCCAAACTGGGTAATAGGAGGTATGCATTTTTACCTATCTCCTCTGTGAAAGGCTCTCCTGCCCCTTGGTCTTCACCTGACTCAGTCTGATAAAACCTTGGCACTTAATGAAATGGGGAGAGGGGTTTTGAGATAAGCTCTTTCAGAATGGTTTTAATCTGAAAAGAGTGAAATGTTTTTCTTTTTTACAAAGGAGATGCTTATCAGTGTAGAAATTAATTACCTTTCTTTAAGTTTTGCTATTTTCCCTCTGACTGCAAATTAAGATATGGGGAGATTTATTGTCAGTATATAAAATGCTGGTGTTGTCTGGACAGAGTTTTCTTTTTTTGGGATGTCCTTCAAACTGTCACTGAGGACATCAAACATTAGGTTGGTGGATCTAATTTAAATTGCAAAGAAACTAATTTTAAGGCATAGACACTGCTTTCAATCCTGGCATTTGGCTGATCTGTGGAGTTGCATTGGCAGGTGGCTTGAATGAGCACTGCTTCAAGCAGCACTAGCTGTGGGCATGAGGGCATCCAGCTGTGAAAACAGATCTGCATGGTTCAGTGATGATAACTGGTACTCAGGGAAGTCTCTTTATCTTGAAGAATCCCAAAGCAATTAATGGCTGGTGAGGACCACAGCCAGGTGTATTTTAACCAGAGTACTGACACCATTTCTCTCTCTGCTGAGGGCTCATCCCTCCTTTTGGCTTTGTCCCTCATGGAGTACTAGATGTCTTGTTTCCCTAGCAGTACTTTCTTCCTTATTACATGTCTTTTGTTTCCTAGATTAGTCAGACCAAGAGCCAAGATCCTAAATCCCAGCTCTGTACAAATTTGGAGGGGTCAGAGCCAGCCTCAGAGCTAAGCCTTAACGGCTTGCAGTAATCACCAGCCCGAAATCATAAGGGATGCCTTCAGGCTCTGGTGAGACAGACTTCAAAATCAATTTTAAAAAATGTGGTCTTTTTATTTGCTGCTTATATTTTGCCCCTAGTTTCAAGATCTTCTTTGTGAACTTGGGAGCTTTTTTTCATTATAAATGAAAGTGGAAATTGTCATGTAATCTCCAGATGCCAGAAGAGAATGTTGTGTCTGCTACCAGGAGATTCTTGATAAAATCAAGAGAGTGGGCAGCTGGATACATGGGCCTATGAAATTATTCTAATAATAACGGAGTTTAAAGACTTCTGGCAGATCCCCTGTGTAATCCCTGAAGAATTTACAGGCATATATATTCTGCTTTGGAGTATTTCTGTTCTTTCCATATTTGATAAACAAAAATTATCATTTGGGCATAGATGTAAATTCCATGCCAAGGAAATAAAATAAGCTTAACGTTCTGAGTTCAAGCCCTGTGCTTCCTGGGACAAGGCAAGAAGATAAAAATGAAAACTTGAGGGATTCCAGCACATGTCCTGAACTGAAAAAAGCTGTTTGTTGTTGGGTTTGTTGTTCAAAATTCTACATCAATACATACATTAATGTTCTCACCATCTGGACTTGAGAGCTGTTTAAAGCTCTTGACTTAATCCAAATGTACTGAATACGTGCAGAAAGCACAGTTCCATATCTTTTACCTTTTTTTCTGGCCCAACGTGACTCTTTAGTTCCTGGCTGACAGCCATGCTGTGAGGCCATTTGCTCAGCTGAGCACGGGCTTCTTGAGGCTGCCCAGGAGCCTGTACATCATGCACTGGGCTAGTGCTCTGCACTCCGTCCCCTCCACGTGCAACATCACTGGGGTCTTAGTGATGGAATTGGCCCCCTCAGAGCTGCAGGGAAGAGAAAGAGAAGGAGGAGGGAAATAAAAGGTGTGTGTAAAAACAGGGAAGGGGGATAAAAGCTCGTGTGTGTGTAACATGACAACTCATGCACCTCTGAGAATATGAACTATAACTGGTAAGGAACAGTTTTGACAGTCAGCGGGAGGTACTGACACTAAAAAGAGAAAAATAATTTTATTAACATTACATGTTTGGAAGATGAGCTCTGGAGGCAGAAATCAGAATATAATGAAATTTTAGTTTATGAACCAGGTCAGAATACGTAATTCAATTCAAGAAAATTCAGTTTAATCTGTCAAGCAACCTAGTGATAGTGATTGTGGAAATAAGCTTTCTTTCCTGATCTTTTCAACTTCAAGGCATTAGAAACTTAATAGTGAAAATCTGATGTAACATATTGGTGGTGTTTCTTTCCCACTTGCCTACAACTTCTTGGGTGAATGGGAGTGCAGCTTTGGGGTACTGTGTGTGTACAGGCTGCATTTCAGTCCCCTTTAAGAAATACATTTTCATGTGCCATTTAATATCCCTTTAAAAAATGTAACAGGAAGCATACATATATTTGGCAGAATTACATAAATAAAGTATGCCCAAGTTAGCTCTTCTCCTTTCTCCCATAGTGGCAGCAGAAAGCTGTTTTTCTTCTTATCCTTGCAAATCATCCAAGTCTGGAATGTTCAGAGATTAAAACAAATTTAATGACTGAAAGTCCTGTGTGCATTTGTCTGTATTTTCAAAGTCATGCTGACTTCTCTGAGTAACAGAAAATTGAAAACTGAGAGTATATAATGGGGATGTAATGCTCCATGCTGTCCTTAAATCTAAAATTTTATATTAAGCATCTACTTTTGGCTCCAATCACAGAGGAGAACAAGCTACTGGACTTTTGATATGACCTGGTATGGGCATTCTTGGGTGATAGTAAGGTACATATAAAATATGTGGGGAGAAGGCAAAATAAGAAATCGTAATGTATCTAGTTCATCCCATATGTGCATAAAACAATCCTGTAATGGAGGAGAATTAGCCAGCAGTGAGAAAGACCCTAGCAATGTAGAAAGTGTGTATCAAAATCTATTTCAGAGCCTGTCAGAAGTCAGTTTTTCATGCAGGCTTTAGCCTTAAACCAATCAAATTAATCAAAGGTAACTACTCTGACATGTCAAGAAGTCAGGTAAATCTCCAATGGCTTCATTGTTCTTCAGTTTACTGAGGGTGGATTATGGCCCAGCACACTGAAAAGTGACTTCTTGGTGGATGGAATCCTGAGAAACAAGCAGGTGCTCTGGGATGAAGGCAGGCCTCTCTGCTGTTGTCAACCATCTTGATTTAAACTTTGGATTAAATAGAAAAAGGGGGACAAAAATGCCTTTTTGTGTGAAGCAGATTAAAAAAAAAAAAAGCAGACTGTTAATTGCATGCAATCCAGATGGAGTGATAAATATCTGCTACAAGGGTTTTTTCCTGGCTAGGAGTCTGAGCACTTAAACCAGAAGCACACATTTTTTTTTGTTAAATTCTCAAAATTCAACACCTCTATTTTACTCCAATAAATATGAGTATTTATGTTTCTCATTAAAAAATAAGCAATTTGGGCTCCCATTTGAGAAACTGTTTTTCTCTTGGTTTCCATTAACTCAGTTGATATAACTGTCCTGTTCTCTGCCTCTGTGTTTTACCAGCTTTCAGGCAGCCGGTAGCAAATCCCATTTCTAATCAGGTCTCTGAGATAGCAAATTCATTTGCTTGGTTTATGGTTATTCTGAGGTGCCCACCTAAAAACCTGACTCACTTTGTTGGATCAGATTTTGCAACGTGCTTTTGTTTCTAGCAGTTTCTTATAGGTTTCCTGGAAAACAGGAGGCAGTCAAGTTTGGGGATGATGTTGATGAGAGGAAATGTTCTGGATTAACATGGCAGGTGTCATATTCAAGACTATTTTGAGGGAATATGAAGTTAATGCAAGTAAAGCATAAAAAATATTTAGATTTATTCTCAGTTTTTCTTATAGCTTCACCACATTTTCTTCAGGAAATTTTCTTCATGTATCATCAACAGAATTTGAGGGAGAGCTGAGAATTACCTAAAATATTAAGACACAAGACCCTAAAATTTCCAGCTCAATGGCAGGGAAAGCATTGCAATAAAAACTAGTAACAATGAAAGATCTGTCTAACAATATTAGAGAGCAATCAAATGGTCAATTCTAAAAAGAGGAAGGAAAACATTGTGGTTTTGCTTCAAGATAAGTATTTCTGCTTTATGTATGCTATAAAAATGTATCCCGTTCTGGACAAAGTAACTAGATCTAAAAAAACCCCAAACCTTGCCTTTTTTTTGCACTCCCTAAATCCTTCTTTATTTTAATGACCTCCGTGCCACAATTTTTGCCTCCAAACAGTAATTAACCACTCTACAAGTCATCACAAGTAAGCCAGAAATGAATTACACTTAAAAAGATAATCCATAGCATTATTATATTTTAAACCAAAGTAATCAGACTTGTACTACTACACTCTCATGTCTCTCAAGTACAAATATTATGAAATTTTCAATAGCTTTCAGTGTCCTGCATAACAATTA
Source organism: Nicator chloris (assembly GCA_013400495.1). NCBI lineage: Eukaryota > Metazoa > Chordata > Aves > Passeriformes > Pycnonotidae > Nicator > Nicator chloris. The sequence continues at coordinate 65,209 of WAAE01023796.1, forward strand.
AGGCTGGAAAAACTGCGAAGCCTGTACCACCAAAGAAAGTCTGAAATGAGCAGAACTGTCCTTGAACACACCTTCAAATAGTTTGTTATCCACAAAAAGAGGTGCTTGCTTCATGCAACTTTTTTTTTTCCAGCGTCTTGAATAAAATGATGGGAAAATATGCAAATAAGATTAAGCATACTGCATTGCATTTGATCATATCTTGCAACATCTTAGGGGTGGAGAAAATATGATGAATGCCATCACCCAATTTTCCCTCAGGTTTTTAGTTAACCAGCAGAATGTCTACATGCAGAGCTTGATCCTTTCACTTAGGCTGGTACCAGTTGGGAGAAAAATCTATTCAAGTCAACAAAACCTCCCTCAGGCACACAGTGCTTAGAGAATGGAGGGCTGCACATCCTATCAGGTTACAGCTACAAATCCTCCAGTAAGTTTGTAAATCTCCCTGAGATATGACCTGAGAGACGTAATAAATTTTGAGATATGACCTGCTTTGTTTAAGAAATACGTGGCACTATATTTACTACATTTGCTTTATATCAGCTTGAAGAGTGGCAGTTTTTATCAGGAGTTTTTTCTGACATCATCTTTTCCAAATGACTTGGATTTGCATGACCAGTATTGCCAAATTAGAATAAACTGCCCAACTTTGCAATTTTCATCAGTTTTCTGATCATTTTACACTGAAGTGTAACATATCTCATTATTTAAATCTGTGCTAAATTTGCTGGAGTATGATTCATTTGATATGAATGCTGATATTTAACTGTTCCCTTTTTACATCAAGGAAAAATAGACTTTTAATTAGGAATTATGGAGCAGAGTGATTAGAATGTTTTGTATACTTTTAAGCACATATTTTGGGGTCTGAGAATAAGGACCATCTTTGAATTTGCTATGCCCAAATCCATTAAACCAGTAGAAAATAGATTAACAAGAATAAACCTTTTAATCTACTGAAAATTCAGTATGTAATCAATACTGGGAAGAGAACACAAAACCTGAGATAGACCAATGACAAACTGACTTTGAAGATTGAAGAAAGGAATTATTTTTGGAAATAATTTTTATGGGCATCACAACCTAACATTACAGTGAACTTTTTAAACTATATTATGTTCATCTCATCTGGAAATATTTCTGGGTGAAATTTTGAGGAAATTCAGCTACCTTCATTTTTGGAGTAACTATATGTACCAAAAAAAAAAAAAAAAAAAAAAAAAAAAAAAAAAAAAAAAAAAAAAAAAAACAAAATTTCCAAAAAAAAAAAAAAAANAGAAAAAAATTAGCTAGATTTCCATCAAAATAACTAAAATCAGACTTTTGACTGCTTAGTCAATCTAATTTGAAACGGGGTGTTAAGAAGCATTTGATGGTGAGATTCAGGCAGAGTGATCCAGGACCAGCTTTGCAATCTGCAGGTATGTGTGTGTTCCACCTTGTACAGCACCCATGTATCCCCAGTGCAGGCAGAAGTTTATTGCTTCCATGTCACACCACATCAGAAACTTTGGGGAGAAAAAAAAAAAAAAAAAGGAGTTATTACAACAAGTTTTCTGGACAAGAGAAGGGCTATATTGTACTCAATTTGTAAGAAATGACTGAAGAGCAAATGTGACGCTCCAGGTTTCTGTAAGATAGTCTGGAAGCCTTAGGCATTCTCCAAGACTATCATATCACAACACAAACCCTACCCTACTTATTTTAACATACTGTTCTTATTTCTGGTTGGTTTTAGATGACAAAAAAAATACAGGTCTCAGGCCATATGTCTGAAGGTGCAAAGGTACAAGGGCATTATGTTGGCTATTCTGTGCCACAGAAATTCTGCAATGTTTAAAAAGAAACGTGTGGGAGATACAGAAGAGGACTAAAATGTAAAATGGAATGGTATCTTATTTTCTCAGTCTTCCTTCACACAACTCTCTCTGCTCTCCCCTTTACTCTTTTTCCCCCCATTTTTATTTTTTTTTTTAATTTTCTTCCTGAGTTTCCTTTTCTACCTCTTTTCCTCTCTTCTCATCCTTGGAAGCCTGATACTGGACTTGAGAGGAAGGCTGCCAGCAACAGCTATGGAAGATGCCTCAGGGGACAAGCCTCATCATTCTTGCAGGGCTGGCAGTATCAGGAAATCCAGTACCAGGAGCAGCAGGAGAACCAACCAAACAAATGAATGCATTTCATGAGCTGAGCTAATGATTCCTCTGAGATATAATCAGAACCCATGGAGAGGATACAGAGATCTCAAGCTGCTGTTGCACATCTCTGTACCCATTTCACCTGGTGAAATGTACCCATGTCACAGAAGCGAGGCATGATGAATCCATCAGGGTGATGAAGCAGTCTGCATTTAAGCCAGAATAACTCTACTTAGTTTGAACCTTCTTAGTATGTGATTTGGGGGTAATTTCTGCCTTTTTGTTGTCTGGGTTAGGACAACAGCTCAAATGTTTGACATCTACATAAAGCATCTCTGAAAAAAAAGGTTTTCTCAACAAAACTTTACTTCTGTGCACAGCAAAAGGATAACACAATAGCATATTTCTCTCTCCCTGCTTGCTCCCACTTCTGGGTATGGCAAGAAGCCTTCTTTTTTTTTGCTGGGTTCCTCTGTGTGCATGCTGGAAACCCATGTTCCCAGTTCCTGCATATCTCTAAGCATTTCTCTTTGTTCTTCAGCACTATCTGAGAAACATAAATCTTACTCACTGGATTTCCATCAGGCAGATGTGGTCTCCAGTTATTGGCTGTTCATGTTGTTCCCCCCAAAACTTCCTTTATAACCTTATCTTTGGCATTGTCTAATTTCCTGCTTGTTTCCCACCAGGACTTGCCTTTGATTTAGCAAGTGAACTTGGGGGCAGATCCTGTTTAAAATGTATAGATGGTACCTTATTCCTCACCAAAGCCTCAGGAGGGGTGTTCATGCACTCCCTATACTACTCAGAGGGGCTTTAGAAACTAATTGCAGCTCCTCCTTGACTAGTTTGGCTGCCCTCTTGCCTGTAGATGTCTTCCAGCTCTGAAAGTCAAGGATAGCTCTGAGAAAAACAAAGGGAATGTTTTGTTGGCTTGTAGTTTAAAATAATTGCTTTGCTTAGAGCTTGTAACAACCTCTATCATTAACTTATGGGAGTGGGCTTTTTCATTAAATCCAAACATGTACTCACACACTGCCTGGGAAATTCGTGACAACCCACTGAGATGGCATGACAGTCCACTGGGATGAATAACTTTTGAACAGAAATTACAGTGGCAGTGAGAGAGCTGTGCTGAAGTTGCATACATGGTGTCACTCATCATGATAACAGCATCAGAAACTTCATTGTTACATGTTTGTGTTCATAAATATTTTAGCAATGATTTGTGGCATTTTGCACTCAATTTTTCACACGCCCAGAATCAAAGACTGCTAGTAACAAGTCAATGAAGCAACGGGCATTGAAGCTGCCATTCCTCATCTGGTATATGCAAGCTCTTGATTTTGTGTTCCCTGAGTGTCCCAAGAAATGGGCAGTTATGGCATCTATTAATGGCACTGTGAGATAAGGCTGAAGTGGGCTCCCCTGGAGACAAAGATCTATCACACAGCCTTCAGAAACTGCTTAAAAATACACTTCACAAGCTTTTCTCTCATAAGAAGGCAATAATTATAACCTGTTTACCTTAGAGCAGGAGTGATGAGACAGAAGCCCAAAAGACATCAGAAAGGAGAATTTGGCTTTCTGTTAGGGAGGGAGAAATCAAGAACAACAAAACATCAAAACAAGAGTGTCCAACCATGCAAGAATAAGATGTGAGAAAATGTTACCCTGACTAAGGTCATCTAGTCACCTTTGTGTGCTAGCTTTACTTCTAATTTGTCAATCAAGGAGTTGAACCTTTTCTACTTTCAGCTACTGTCCTAGTTTTGGCTAGGATACAGTTAATTTTCTTCCTAGTTGCTGGTATGGTTTAAATTTGCTATGGTTTAAATTTAGTATGAGAATAATGTTGATAACACATTGATGATTCAGTTGTCACTAAGCAGTTTTTACACTTAGTCATGGACTCTGCAGCTTCTCTCACTATCACACCAGCTAGTAGACTGGGGAGAAGAAACTGGGAGGAGACACAACCAGGTCAGCTGGTCCAAATTGGCCAGTGGGATTTTCCATGTTATATGACATTATGTTAAACATGTAAACTAGGGGGAAAGTGGTAAGAGGCTGCTGCTCAGGAACTGCTGGGTATCAATTGCTGGGTGGTGAGCAATCCCTTGTTTACTGCATTCTAATTCATTATTGTCATTATCTCATCCTTTTCTGTCCTATTACATTGTCTTTATCTCAACCCACAAATTTTACTCTTTTTTCCCCAGTTTTGTACCCCAACTCACTGGGAGCAGGGGAAAGTGAGGGAGTGGCTGGGTGGTCTTTAGCTACCTGCTGGGTTAAGCTTACCAAGAAAATTGCTTACCTAAAAACAAGAATAGAAACAAACACAAGCTGAGATTTCTTCTCAGCTCTAGTAATCTTTATTTTTTGTTCATTTTCACAGCAAAATACTCATGATTGTGGGTAGGTATTTCACTTGGCAGTAAATTCAATATTTGCATGGCCACAAGCTGCACCCAATCGCATTAAGCATTATGTGATACACCACATGTCTGTAGAGCTCTCACAATTAAATAGAGAAGTGGGTGACATACAAGTGAGCTAGGATAAGACTGCAGCAAGGAGCTTTGATAGCATATAACTGCTTTACTGCTGCTGTTTTTCTCAGTGCCTATCCATAACAAGATTTTACTTTACTACAGTACTGAAGTGATGAGTTTTTGGGGAAGTTTTGTTAAGGATGACAACCTAACTTCACTGTTCCTTATGGGAAGCTGTTGTTTAGATGGGATGATGTACAAGTCAGGAATAACTTTGTTCTTGCACCTTAAAACTGATGTGAATATAGACCAGTAATTTAACCACAGGGGAAAAACCCTGTGAAATAGAATATAATGTGTCTGATGCACTCAGTTAAAATGAGTTTTAACATTAACATTTTAACAGATCTTAGCTGCCAGTTTGTTGACACATCCTTTAAATTGCTTGTGAACAATCTCCAGCCTACTTGCATGATTGCTTGTGGAACAGTTTTGAACAGAGAGAACACCCAGTAAGACTCCAGGGAAAAATCAGCAAAGCACTCAAACCCTAAGAGCACTGAAAACCCTAAGAGCACTGAATACACCATTTGTTCGTTAACATTTGCATTTTATCTTTTAATTCTGCACATAAAGCCACTCCTCAGTTGCAGTTTGCTAAGAGCTTTGATAGTTTATTCTTCTTGGGTGACTGCTCAAGCACGTGCTTTTCTGTGTTAGGGGTTTTAGTCTTGCTGGATTTCAGTGGAGTAGCCATTAAAGATACTCCCATCTTATTAGCAAGAGACGAATGGAATAAGTAAAAGTGTAATGGTGAGAATATTTCATTTTTATAGCAGAGATATGAAATGCAGGAAAGAAGGGGTGCAGAGGTTATGATCCTGATTGTGAGTTCCATAGACTGTGCTGTGGGTCTCAGCATAGGTCTTGAATGGCACTATAAAACTCTGTAAGACGCACCCTATTTCTTAGAGTTTTCCATATCTAAAACCACGATAGCTGCTTTAATCTCTGATTAAGGAACAGGATCTACAGAGCATCCTACTCTACCAGTAGCAAAGTAGGCATATCATTCGATGACAGAAAAGCATCAGCAGCATATTTGGGTCAACTTCCCACTATGACTTATTAAGCCTTTTATGAAATAAAGCTCAAAGACCTTATTAATATCAACAAGGTGTGTTATAGTCACTCTTAATGGCAGGGATTAACCTTGTCATGGTTTGCTGCTTTCGTTACAGTGCTAACAGAGAGCTGGGCTTATCATTCTGTTCACTACACTGTATCTTCACTGAGTGCAGCGAATAGCTGATTTGGTCTTATTCACTGCAGCGAAATGATATTTCAGGATTTCAACTCTCAGGATATTATGAATTTCTTCTGCAAAGCATGAATCTAAGCCTTGAGATACTGTGGCTAATCAATTATATTAATTTCTTGTTGAAGCAGTGAAATAAATTTTCTGACCTCTTACGTATTTCTCTAGTTGTGAACCAGCCAGGAGAATTGTGGGGACATAAGAGACCTTCTAGTTAAAAAATTAAAGCATAACTTGAATATTGAGCTAATGTTGAGCTATAAATTTAGGGGTAGATTCTAATCTCAGCTGAGGAAGGCGCAGAAGATTTATTTCAGTATCCCTGAAATCCCTTTAAGTGGTATTCAGTATCTCTATTAGTGGACTGTGCTGTATTAACACTGGGAGGGCATGAGCAGGACTGGAGCAGAGAGAGTGTTTTGGAAAAGTTCTACTGTTCCAGAGAAGACAAACTAACCCAACATTTATCTACAGATTTTAACCATTGAAAGAATGCTCCTGTTTATTCCAGACATGAATGAGCTTGTCAGTATGGAGTTGACCAGCTAAAGCACATTATTACACTTTAAAGTGCAGCTGCAGGTTCCCAGAAAAGTGACTAGGTTCCCTTAAAATTTAAGAGATTTTAGTATTTGTGTATCTGTTATTATTTTATGCTTTTCACCTGTGAATCTTTCTTCATGCCAGGGGGACATCTTGAGCCTGACTTTTGCCTCCATTAGAATAAATGGCAAGTTTTCACAGGACAGGTGACAATACTCAAGACCTCAGAGACACAGATAATACTTTTTTTAAAGTAGACTGGATAAAAAGAGAGAAAAACCTGCCACAGCAGTCTATCTTAATGACTCTAATGCACATTATGTTGGAAAGTAGGACAATTAACAGTTTAACATAATGACAGAACATGCAGAATGGTCTCAAGGATGGCTCAACAGATTCACTTCAAAGCCAGGCAGAATCCACATCTGGGAAGAGGTAATGCCTTTGTCTGCAGCTTTCCTGAAGTGAGTGTTCAAATAATTTTTTTCCTTCTTAACAGCTGGGGAAAAACTCAGGGGACTTGCTGTGTTTGAACCAAATCTCAAGGTGAACTGTTTCAATGCAGCTAGTAAAGGCTGCCATAAATACACGGAGGAGATTAATGTGTCTTTTTATAAAGGGAGCAAGAGAGGTAAAAAGGTGTTCCCACTGCTGGAGTTTCTCAATGGAGTCTGCCAGGATGCCCCGAGGTGCTTAAGACCTCACAACATGCCCACAAAGTAATCCTCCATCTTGTGGGCTCACCCCGCCATCCTTTCCTCCCAGGCACGAGTACCTCTGCATTTTTATTAACTCGACATTATAATTTATTTTGCTCTCATGTTTTATATCCATCTATTTCTGCCAGTTACTTACAAATTTTTTGGGAACAGGGTTTCCAAATGGAAGCCTGAGTATCAAAGACAGAGTTATGATTCTGTATGTCGGACAAAATCCTGTCTCCGTGTACATGTGTGAGGTGTGTGGAGGTATGCATCATTGCCCTTTACTCAACTTGGAAATGAAACTTGAGGTAACTTTAGTAAGGACGTAATATAAAAGGGGATCTTTATTTGAAGGCCTTCAGAGACTGTAGTGGAAAGATGTCCACAAAAGTCCACCTCTCCCAGGGGTGAGTACATTTCTATAGGTTTTAGGAAATTCGCATAATTGATAAAAAGCACCAATTAGGAGGACAAGTGGTGATGCAATTCCCCCCAAGATCAAGCCCCTTCTCTGGAGGCCCCCTTGGCACTAATGGTACTTTGTCCATGAGAATGTATCTGGAAGAGTTGTTCTCAGCCTTGGTTCCCAGGAAGAACGAAGATAGTATGGAGCCTTTTATCTCCCGGGGCTTGGAGCTCTGGAATTAGTTTTGTCATTCTGCTTAGGGAAAGGCCATGGGAAAGTACTGGGAAAACTAGCTACAAATACAATAGGTGACAGAGTTAAAAATATATGTATGAAGAATACAGAGAACATAGAAAAGGAAGGCAAAACCCAAACAGCATCAGGATGACCAGCTGGAATTCATGTGGTTCATGCTCTGAACAGCGTAGAGGTCCACACACAGTCAGAAATGTGCTCACAAATGAGGAGGGCATGCAACTGCATGCTCACAGGAGCTCCAGAGAGGTGTCTCCTGCCGCTGAAGATCTGACAGCTGTGGCTGAATGAATGAATGAATGGCTCTGGTCTTGGCAATGCAGGTGAAAGAGCTGCAGCCCAGTTTATGGAGTCTGTAATGGTTATACTGGTTTGCCAGGAGACTCAGAACCACTGGTACCTATTTCTCAGCAAGTTTTCAGAAATATCTGGATCTTCCAGAGGATAGATCACCTTCAAAGCTACACACTACCTTCAAGTGCTTTGTTTTGGTAATCCTAATAACAGTTTATCTATCTACACACTATGGTTTTATAGTATTTTTGGTCTGTTTTGCCTTTTTTTTTTTTCCTTCTCCATTCCAGTTTGAACCACTTTAGTGGAGTAAAGGGGTGAGACTTAGATCTGCTTGCTCCAACTGAGATGGAAAAACATCCAGGGAATATAGGGTGTCTCTTTCTGTTCTTGTGCTTTCAACTCCAGCTATACCTTGTTAATACCCAAAATGTTTTCATCTATGCTGGGACAAGTGCCAAAAGTTAGAATTGGCCTAAATACAAGGAAACAGCAGATAAACTGCCTGCTCAGCTCTCTCATGCATAAGCTAATGGTATCAGTAGACCTGGTCCTATTTTCTCATTTGTGGACATCCTTTTATGCAGATTCATCCTGTTTGGATACCAGAGACAGGAAGAAAACCTAATGTGCCTTTGAAATTTAACACACTGCACTTCAAGAGGGATCTGGAGGAATGGCTTAAGTCCCTTGCAGAAACAAAGGTATTTAAAATCCTGGTTAACATGGACACAGAGAAAATTGGCATGATTTCCCTTTTGCTTTTGTTTCAGCTAAGCTGTAAGTTCGGGACCATGGTGTCCAGGCAAAGAGGAACACCAGGGCAGGTAGCTGACAGTAAACCATGACTATGGTGATACCCATGTCTCCTCTGGAGGAAGGTCTGAGGTTGCAGGATCATTTACATAAGAAGGCAATTCAAGTTCCAAGTCTGAATTTTCCCTGAATATTCAGGTTTCTAGTTTGAACCCCTTTCCTCTCTGAACACAATGAGGAACTAAACTAGAAGTGAGTAATCAGAGATGTCCCCCATGAGGACAAAATTATTTTAATGTAGTCCAGAACATCGTTAAAAAAAATGAAAGCATATATGAGCTCTGTGTTGAATATATCAATAGAAATTTTAGGAGAAATTACTGTAGCAGAATTATTTAGAGAAAATGGACATGAAGTGTTTTTGGAACGAAATTTGAGCTATCCCAACTCAGGGCCTCAGTTTTAGGCCTGTGTAGAGTCGATGAGCCTGTGGCGCAGCAAGAATTTCGACTTAAAGTGTGTTTATGTACAAGATGAGATAGCTATAGTGATTTTAAGGTAGCTACCTTAAACTGACTTTGTTTACATTCCTTTCTATGCTGTATACCAATGAGAAATCACCTGTAACTGTAAACTATTTGAAACTGTATATAACCAACCATTTTGAGATAATAAAAGAGAACGCACGATGTCACCACATTGGTGTTAGTCTGCATTGCTCTGGTCTAGCTCCCAAAGTAATTAGGAAATCCTTGGCTTCAAATTACCATTGTGTTGGGATGTAGCTGGCCCAAGTAAAGGGGACTAATGGAGCAGAGAAACCAGCATATGTTGAGTGGTTGCAAAATTGTTCTGCACTGGTTTAGGATTGGCTTGGTTAAGGGATTGCTCCTGTGGGCTACTTTTCTTCAGCATTTCCCTTGAAAAGATTTCTACATAGTTTCCTCTGAAGAATCCATGTATAGATCTACTGAAGGTACCAGGACACCTGTAGTCTCGGTGGCCTTGTGGCAAGTGATGACCCCCAAATCACAGATGCACTGCTGCACGGCCTTATCTCAGTCCTGCTGCCGAGCAGCCCTGAGGGCAGAGCCTGAGATCTGCCTGAACAAAATCTGAGCACCAAAGTGTATCAGCAGCCAGGACTAACAAGGGTGAAAGGAAACCTTTTTCCTTTCCTTCATGAATACCACTTATGTTTAGAAAGCATCCCTCAATGCATGTCCACACCAGGCCTAGCCTGCCTGGAGGGCTGCAGGGAGGAGGGCAGACAAGACCTTCTCTCAGTGGTTAGGTTCAGGTTAGCAAGCTGGAGGGTGAGTGATGGTGCTGTGTTGTCTGGAGGCCCCAAGAGCTGGTTCCTCAGCATGAGTTCACGGGGACACCCAGGAGGCAGCTGGGTTGAGTCATCCCCACTCCCACCTGATGCACCCACTATCAAGCAAATCTGCATCTTTTATGGTTTCGAAGCCCAAAGCTTGGCATCACAGCAAAACTAAGAGACCTGAAGTCCCAGTTCATGTTTAGCTTAGTCTACAGATGAGTACAGCTCCAATTTCTGTTACTTTACTGTTCTGCTGAGCTTGCCAGCCCTGCTGACAGTGATACCAAGCGGCCAGGCATTGTTTCTGTGACACTCTCACTCTGTAGTCATAATGTTTGACATCATTATGCACATTCCCATTTTCTCTGTGTCCCTGACTTTTTAAAGTGAGGTTAGATAGACTGATACTTAGAGTATCTAGAACAGTTAGATAGTTAGATACTTCATAGAGTGAAGCTATTTCATCACAATAATGACTAAGATTTTCCTGTTTAGGGGGAAAGACTTGCCTCATTTAAAATTCTGAAGAAATCTCTACTATGAGATATTTTTACCAAGGAAGCAGTAAGCACTGCTTTATTTCTTTTTCTTCTGAAAAGAAGAACATGATGGATACTCTTCTATGCATAAATAGTAAGTTTTATGTTCAATCCCAGTTCTTCCTTCTAGTTGTCAAAAATTACTATAAATTAAAAAAAAAAAATGTGTCCCCCAATTACAGCAACTCCATCCTGAGAATTTCTTTGTGCAGCCTCAGTACTGCTACACTGAAAGAGAAACTGAGGCACAGAGAGGGCAAATGGTTTGCAGATTTAGACAAAGCCAGGCACGAATCCCAAATCTGTTGAGTCCTAGTGAAGTGCCTTGGCTGCAAAATAGGCCTTCTTTTATGAACATTACAGCTGTGATTTGCAGTGGTGCTTACAGAATCTACTTATGCCATCCCATAAATTTGAGCACTTAACTCCTTTAGTGCCTTTGAAAATACGTTTGAAAATACATTCTTATCTTTTTTTTTGGTATAAAATATTGTCTTCTCTATTTCCCATTTAAGATTATACCTGTTATTAAAGACGGATTTAAAGTGTAAAAATCTCTGGTTTTTTCTGACTTGGAAAAAAGCTTGTAAATTCCAGCATTTTACTGTTTAGTAGACTGTTCAGCTGTCTTTCCCTGCCACCATGTTGTGTAATAACTTTTGTTAAGTCCTGTATCCCATCTCAGAATGAATATGTTCTTATATAAATGTCACCTCCCTGAATGTTGAGTTGAAAAATCTGTGGAGTGAGTATTTAAAGAAAGGAGTTGGTATTGCTGAGAAATATGTCTATTATTTCCCCTGTTAGTGTTCCAGCAGAGAGATGCTGAAAGTAACTGCTGTGCTACATAGCTGAAAGGAAATGGAGGGAACAACTCATCCAGCAAGTCCAGATACTGCAAAAATCAGATGGCAATTTTGTTCTGTTTTCCCTTTGGGATTGAGAGCAAATTATTTTCTGGGTTGCAGTAGGTGGAAGAAAAGTTACTGGGGAATCACAGCAGACTCTGTAACCTCTGTGCATTTCAAGGCAAACTGCCAGGCCCCAGATCCTTCTCCCCCTCTACACACAGTCCAAGCTAGTTCAGTAGAACCTCAGCAAATGTTACAGCCTTTCCTGTTTGCTTTGCACTGCTAATATATTTGTGTATTGCAAAACCTTGCATCTTCTTGAAAATATCCTTCAGGGAGGGGAGTGAGAAATCCATATTCCTCTGTTTGGCAAAATCTCTTTGATGTCTCCTCTCCTCTCCTGTCATGCTTCTGTCTGTGTGGGGATAAATGCACTGCAACTGGAAGAGTGAGATAAATAGCGTAAGGAGAAATCATTATAAACCTCGTGCTTGAGAGATGCATTCTCAGAAATGTGCCAGGTCATAAAATCAGACCAGGCCTGAAAAATAAAAATCTCCCAAATAGTAATATAGGATCTCCATGGACCATTTTCTTATGCCTCTTCCCCAAGCACGGAGCATTAAAAGATTGAAAACTCCTTTTTGCTTCATTCCATACAGCCTGAAAAACCATACAACATACTCCACATGCGTTTATAATAACAAAATGCGGAATAAAAGAATTTTCCTTCTTGGGACTGTCTACAAAATGAACCTTGTCCCTGCAAAATTAAATACAAATAAAAGGAATAGGGGACAAGCACGGTCTAAACCTATGTATTCTTCTCACTGCTCTTCTGAACGATAAGCTGGAAAAGTGCTGAAAAAGGATATTTTCTCCCATGTTCTGTGGGGTGGTGAAGATGTATATGTACATTTATGTGTAATTGAAGTGCAAGTCATATAATTTACATGGGGAGTAAGCCTCTTATGGGCAGGCCCAAAAGCTTCCTTTCTTTTCTGAGAGAATTTCAAGCACACAATGAATGCGAAAACAATGTAAGAAACCTTTGGCCACCCAAGACGTCACAACCATTGTTCTGCTGCGCTTCTGGCCTCCTTGGAGCTGACACACAGCATAATGAGTAACAGGACTCCTCCCTATGGTGCTCCTGTAGGCAACTTACAGGACTTGTTTGTGAATCATTCTTCCTCTTATTAACAGCAACTGAGATAATGATTTTCTGACCGTAGTTATCTCCTGGAGGAAACCTTGCTGATGCAGTGCTGTACTCATTATGCTGTGCAGGCTGACTTCATCAAACCTCACCTTTTGCTTTGATGCATGAATCTCAAGCATGAGAGGGATGTGCTTTTTTTTCACAGATTATTCAGCGGCCTGTTAGGGAAACCACATTTTATAAATGGGGATTGCCCTGTTAGAAAAAGCTAATTAACACGATGAGGATTTAGGAGCATTCCCTTGCCAGCTGTCTTTAAAATAATTCCAAAATCATAAAGTAGATGGCTCTATCACGAGCAGCCTGCCCTGGCACTCAGCCCGACTTACGCTGTCTTGCCTGACCGAGATTCCCGCTGTGCAGGACCTGAGGTGTGCAAGGCAGAAACCAAGGCTTGCTCCAACCTGCACCCTCCTGCATGGCTCAGAGCAAAGAAGAGGCTGGTGATACCTCTCCTCCACACCTCCCCCTCCTGCCTCCCCCGGCAATCTGCCTCAGGGCTTGGGGAGCTCTCTGCCAGCTCTCCTGTCTTTCACCTGGTGGTAATTTTCACCTGGCTGCTTGAGCACTTTTTAACAGCCAGTGAAGTAAAAGCATTAAAATTGATATAATATATTGTCATAATTCTTCTAAAAGAGGAAATGTAAAGCAGTGAGGGTTTTTATTACAACATTTTAATCTATTTATCTTATAGGTAGGGTTTAATTACTGTCTAATTATGTTTGCTCAAGTTTGCCCCAGTTTCTTGCCCCATTCTTTCAGATGAACACTATTCAGATCACACATTTATGGATTTGCTACTCATGACATGACCAGTCTGGCATTTTCATTATCCTTCAACTTTATCCCTCCTCCTGAATCAATGTTGCTGCCATTAATAGTATTTTTACTGCCACAGTTAACTTCAGTTCAGGATTAAGACTGCATTTTTCTCCACTTGATATAACCACCTAAGGAAAGGAGGTCTCTGTACTGGGGAGATTATCAGTTAAAGTGACCTTTCAGGGCCCTCATTTTTTAGAAATGGTTTCTGTTGAATTAATTTATTGTTTTCTGCCCACATTTGTATCTCTAAAACTGTATTTTTTGTCCTCATCCTCCTGCTTCACTGCTGTGTTTGTTGCTGCCACACTTCTTGGGCCATTTGTCCAATAAGTACTGAGCTGTAATGTCACTTGTAGACATTATTCAGAATTCAGACACTTCACCTGCACTCATCAATCCTGCTTCACCAACCAATTTGATTTCATGTTTTAGGTAAGGCTCTGAGAGATATGCTAAAATACAGTAAAGTACTCAGTATCTCTGATGCATTTTGCCTCTTTTCTTAAAACCATAAAACAGTATTTCAGTAGGCATCACTTTATATATTCAAGCACAGAAGTATCTCACTTTGTTGTGTGGTTTTGATCTCTCCTAGCTCTTGCCAGCTTCACATGCCTCGGTAGGTGGCTAACAATTTATTTCCATTGTGTTGGAAGCTCTACTTTCTGTCCCTTCTCGGTTACCCATCTCATACACTATTGGACTTGCTCAAGTTTCCTTTCAGACACCCAGAGACTTTTTCAAATTAATGGTTCACAAGCATGGTAAGTTTGCTTTTTAACTTTTTGCCAGGTAGAGGGTATTGTTTGTGTAAGGGCTGACAGAAGTTCCTCATAAACTGTTAGTGAAGATGGTTGTATATTGATTTGTTCATTGATTCGTGCTCTATCATCAAATTTCTTTTGGAAAGAACAGAGAAATTATTATTCTGTCTCACTTAATAAGGAATATAAAATTACCTTTTGGCACAGATGCAATTACTTGGCATTCGATATGTTTCCCTTTAAATAATGAGATAAAGAATATGAGAATAGTTCATGATTATTCCTGATTATGAATCAAATCTGAACATGAAATGCTTCAAAAGGTCACTGCAAGAAATTTTTTCTTCTACTTTAAAAGTGTCTTCTTATCCACCTATTTACTACATTCACCCTGGCTGTGCAAATACTTTAGACTGAAGTTAAAAGAAGGCCAGTTTCTAAATTAACTATGAAAAACCTTGTACATCTTTGGAATACAGAGGCTGCCACCAAGCTCTGCTGTGAAATGCTGCTCTTCTCAACCTGTTTTTTGTGAACAGAGAAGAACTGGTCGGTTATGTGACGTTTGGAGGCCATTTTGGGCATGATCATGAAATGATAGAAGTTTTGATTCTTGGAGAATTGAGGAGAGGGTCAGGGAACTGCTGCCTTAGACTTCTGGAGGGCAGATTTTGGGCTGTGGAGAAGTCTGGTTGAGAGTCCCTTGGGAGACAGTCCTGAAGGGCAAAGAAGTCCAGGAAGGCTGGACATTCTTCAAGAAAGAAATCCTAAGGCACAGAAGCAGGCTGTCCTCATGTGCCTAGAGACAAGCTGGCAGGAAAGAAGACTGGCCTTACTGAACAGAGAGTTTGGTTGGAAATCAAGAGAAAAAGGAGAGGCTGTGGCCTCTGGAAAAGGGAGCAGAAAACTCAGAAGGACTACAAGGATGCCATGAGGTTATGCAGGGAGAAAATCAGAGGGGCCAAAGCCCAACTAGGATTTAATTTGGCTATTGCTATAAAAGTAAATATACATGTTTCTATCAATATATCAGCAACAAAAGGTGGGCCAAGGAGAATCTCCATTGTTTATTGCATGTGGGGGGGAAGTATAGTGACAAAGAATGGGGAAGAGGCTAAGGTGCTTAATGCCTTCTTTGCCTCAGTCATTAATGATAGGAAGAATTGTTCCCTGGGTACCCAGTCCTCTGAGGTGGAAGACAGGGACAAGAAGCAGAATGAAACCCCCACAATCCAAGGGCAAATGGTCAACAACTTGCTACACCATTTAGACACACAAGGCTATGGGACTGGATAGGATCCAATCAAAATGATTCCATGGTTCTATGTTTCTAGCACTTATTTTTCTTTTGTCCTAAGGGACTCTTGTGTTTAAGATTAACTTTGTAAAATTAACTTTTAAATTGAAAGACTTAGCTAATTAAAAAATATTCCCTGCAGGAAACTAATTTTGAAATACTCATGGACAATCACTGAGGTAAAAATCTATGTCAAATCAACTTAAGTTAAAAAGTTCTACCAAGATAGAACCAGGAATCAGCATTAATGACCTGACTTATACAGTGTCATACTCACAGTCCTCTTGGAGGTTTGTGTGCTCATTTTGGGAACCTCAGAACTAAAAGGCTTAAGCAAAACTGCCATCAAAACAGAAAAGAGATGCATATGGTAGTAGAAGGGTTGGGAGGACTAACGTGAAAACCACAGAGGAAAGCAGAGGAAGCTGTGGAATTAAAGGTTCAGCCAGTCTAAGTAAACAGGCCTTTTGCATGACCTAGGAAGAGAATTCCAATTTGGAATATCTTTTTAGGGCATAATGACTTGCATAATGTCTAAATGGTACATCATTGCATAATAACTAAATGCTAATGGAGTGATGAGTCAGTGCAACCAATACCTGACCATGGTGGTACCTGTAGGGTCCTGGTTCTCTCCAATAGCCACCCTAAGGGAGATAATACCCACCTTTGCTGGCTCTGAACCATGTTATCCTTCTTCTTGGGTTCTGTAGAGTCTGTGTTTCCTGGGGTACAGCAGTGAACAAGCATGTAGCTCAGGTTCTAGAGCAGTAGAGTCTCACTTCCTATGGGCCTGAAAGCAAAGTAATACTCTCTGATGGACCACAGTTGTCTCCAAATGGAGGCTGCCCGGGTACATCCTCACCTGTAAAGCAGGTGAATTTTGCAAACCAGGCAATCTGCCTGTGAATAATGGAAGATTAAGAGTACACAGTTATGTCATGTCTGCAGCCCACAGTGCCTTAGGACAGGATTCAGCTTGCTGACTGTGGCATTGACATTTGGCATCTGTAGATGATATTCAATATGTGCACTAAACTCTCATGAGAGCTGATAGAGATCAACCCAAAAGAGTCAGTGCAACCTAAGGGATGATTCAGCCCATTCTAAAATAGACAGCACCCAAATTATGAGGAAGTTACTTACTTAGACGTGTTTAGTTTTGTAAAAGGTCCTCCAAAATAAAGATGATGGGCCACAACCTCTAATGCAGCAGCATGATATGGTGTGTAATGTCTGCTACCTCCACACAGGTGTCCTGGGTAACTCTGAGCATCCCACTTGCCACCAGGTACATAGGTTTTGGTACAGATTTCTGCTACAGTGGCTGTACAGCTGAGCTGCTCCTGAGAGGCTATTGACTCTCCTGGTCAAACCTCCATGGAGCCCAGTGAGAGCTTGTTCTCTAGATGACATGTAGATGGCTACCTGCACACAAATGATAAATTTTGTCCTAAGCTGTGATCTAAATCCCACCCTTGGTGTCTGCATGGTGCTCTGTAAAGCACAGCAGCACTTTCTCCTTCAGCATCCATTCCATCTCACCCTGGTCTAAGGAGAAAGATTGGGTGGGCATCCTCATGACAGTGAAAGTGACTTTTCTAGATTTTAATTTTTGTTGCAAAGAGCAAACCTTTAAAAAGTCTCTGGACGTGACTTTGTCTCCCTGTGTAAGCAAAGCCCATGTTCCTAATTCCACACATCTATGACCCTGGTAAACTGATTCCTTTTGTGGTGGGAGGGGGCATTCCTTTTGATCAGAGCAGCGTAAGGTGCCGTTAATGAGTCATTACCTGTAGGTGTCATAATTCAAATGTAAATTACTTTTTACTTATAATCAGACAAATCCTGTGGCTTGAAGGTGAACACTCAGATCTGAGGATATGCTGAAGCAATTTATCAAAATTTGTGCACCTGTAGGGTTGCACCAAGAACATGGCTTTGCTAAAACTAACCTTCTTTATGTTTATAATGTTATGCTCTGGTTGGTGTAAATAAGAAAGACACTGTGGATTTAACCTCATCTTAGAAAAGATGAACTTATTCTATCTGACATATCCAGCTGTGCAAATAGCAGTACGGGGTGATTTGTGTTAACTTTACTAATATGTGAGCTTTAGAATAGAAGCTGTGCTAAATATAAATTATTCCTCTGCTTCTAAGTAGTTGAATACTACAGAAGACAGAGAGGAAATACAAGGGGAGCACAAATTATTTCCCTAGCTCCTATAAAATAGGATAGAAAATGGTACTTAAGTTTCAGTACTTAATTCTTACTCATACCAGTGGCTTTTGCCTTTCTTAGGCAGCATTTCCAGAATATGGAAATTTCCATAGTGTATCACCTGCCAGGAAGGAAAATGATGACCATGCCAGAACCATTTCCTCATTCCTGGAGCATAGAGCTCCTAGTAGTCTGGTGCTGTTACTCCACTTGAGTAATGGATGACATGAGCCGGATCTTCAGTAAAAGCAAAGGGATCTGAAGCTGCTATCTCTTCTTTTGAAACAGAGAATATGCAAAATTGCAGTCAGACATTGGGGAAGAGAATGTCCCATGTTCACCAAAGCTTTAGGGAGAACTGGAATCCTATTTTCCTGAAGCATTGTCCACTCAGTGATGGTAATGCAAGCCTCCATAGTTGTTTTGCCTTCCAGCTGCTATCCTATGTCACAAAAAACCAAAGCCCAATAAACAAACAATCAAACAAATAAATATTCTTTATCATTAGCTGCATATACCATCACATGTTCTCAGTGCTATAGTTGCTTAAGGATACTTTATAACCAAGATATCAAATGATGGACATGGAGCATGCTGCTTCCACTAGAATTTCCCCTTTTCTACAGGGCTTAAACCACTGTGAACATCTCATTAATTCACCCAGCCCTGACTGTGCTGTATCAACATGTGTAGCTAACCTTTGTGTTCAGACTGTTCGCTTTCTGAAAACATTTTCTTGTGCTCAGCACCAGGCTTTTTCTTGCTGCTTTTTTTCCATTGCATCACTTTTTTCCATTTCAGCCTGAAATGTAGGGAACCATATTCTTTTGGAGCATATGCCAGTGTTCAGCTGTTGAAACAGCAGGGGAGGTTGTAAATCTGGACAGGGAACTGCTCTTCATCCTTAGTAGCTGAATGCTTTGTGGCCATTGAAGGCAATGCTTTCTCTAACCCCATGACCTTGTCTGGTCTCAGACACAGACCTTTCACATGGGGTGGAGAGCAGAATTGTGCTAAAACGCAGACAGATCCAAGTCTGCTTTTACTGAGGAGCTTTTTTTAGACAAATGCCAAATAGTACTATTAATTTGCGATTTTTCAAGTGTGTCCTCATTACTTTTTTGGACTTCTTCATCTCTACAAACACGGAAATAAAAGAAAAATAAAGCCAAAATCTTATCTGAATACAATATCTAACTGCAAGGATTTATTCCAAAATTTTTAGCATTACAGCAACTTAAGACCTCATTTAAAAATACCCTGTTGCATTCCTTACCATTGCCAAGTATACAATTTCATTTTCCTTCAAGACATGGCTACCAAAACCAAAAAAGGTGAATAATCTTTTCAATACCTAGAAGTCTTACAGATGTAACTTCTGGTTTTTTTCACAGCAAGAGTGGGCAGAAAATTATAAATTATGTCTTCAATACAGGACACAACTTTCAAAGTTAACTCTGGGAGAATCTACATTCTGGACACCAGAGCTTTGACAGTCAAAAAGTTTCGATAAGTTCAGTCTGTAATCTTTATAGTAAATGCTTGCCCAGGGACAACAGTTCTCATTACATTTTTCAGATTTCCCTGGAATAGGTAAAAACTAAGGGATTTCCTTCATTCTTGTTGCTTTTATAACAGATATACAATATAAATGAAATACCTGATACAGGAGGGTCATTTTTCTTGAAGTGTTTTCTTCCTTTAGAAAAAAATACTTATATTAAAAAGTTTCCTCTTTCTCAATTACATTTTCATTTTTTATCAAAACAAAAGGACTTTTGACTTCACTTTCGCATTTGCAGCACCTCTGACTCTTGTTATAAAGCAGCTGTCCTGAGATTTTTTTGTGCTTTAATGAGAAGGGTGACACTATCCACCATATCAAGGTAGAGAGATCATGGTGGGATAATTTTAAAGATGAAATCTTGGACTTCCCTGGAAAGAACAGGAAAATCTTTTAATTTGGATTTATTTCTGCTGTAGTCTGAAAATGGAGGACTATTATACTTCACACAGTATGTAGAGGTACTCCATATACAGTACTTCTAGTATGAATTTCTTGCAGTAGTCTTTGGTTACAAAAATGAAAGCTATTCCATGAAAAGGGATTAAATTCTTTGCCATGCTCAAGTCTCAGCAGCATCAGTCAGGGTACATGGTAGTGCCCCTGCTTCTGGTCTTGTCCAAAGTCATCCTGTCTGCCAGTGGCTCTGCTTTAGCAGGCAATGTGGAGCATTACAAATTCCCATGGCCTGGCAACTACAGAAATCTTCTGGGACAAAGAAATGTGGACCCAGTGAGGCTGAAAGCAGTTTATCTGTCATTAGCTGTGTGCCAAACAGTTGATGAAAGACCCTAACAAGATATTTTTCCTCTCCAGGCATAGTGAGGAAATCTACTGAGACTCTGTTTCACTGTGTGTGAACGGAGCAGACAGACATATTAAATGTTTTTTCCCCTATATGAAGTAAAATTCTCAGTTGATGGCTCTGGATTAATATCTGGAGGTTTCTTCATTCTGATACAGTCAATGGAAAGAGGGAAACACCCAATCTAACCTAACAGTATCTTCACCTGCGTGCTTTCAGAGAAATGTATAGTTCCCATCACGTTTATGGGGAGTGTGAGTAGTTAAACTATGCAGTCTGACATATCAGTTACCTAAATTTCATTAACTTAGAGGTCTGAATGAGTAAAATGGAAAATTCCACACAAGGACGGTGAATCTATAAGTCCTGTAAGTGTTGTGTAAGCATTTTCCTTCTCTGCAGGCCGGAAGTGCAGGTCACTAGTACTCAACAGATGAAATCCAAGTTGAGTAAGTGGAGAGATGGATGGGTGGATGGATATGATGATGAAGGTGGGAAGCTGAAGAATTACATGGCTGTGTGTTTGAAGAGCAGCTGTTTCATACTTGCTTTTTGGTTCATCAAGTGTCTTCTTGATTATATACATCTCCTGTGCCCCAGGGTTGTCTGCTGCAGATACTGCTAACAAACCCAGATCTGAGCATCATTTTGATTCATGAGAGATGGAAGTATTCTTATACCCTATCTTCTTTTTGTCCTCTCATAATTACTTTCTTTCCAACTGCTACCGTTTTTGCTATAATTGTCACTACATTTATTTCCGAGTTTTTGTTGTAATATTGTAATACCTACATAATTTTTCAATTAAGTTCTCACTCTTTCTTCTGCTTTGGATTGTTGGCTTTTTTTTTTCCTCTTTTTTTTCTTTTTTTTTTTTTTTTTTTTTTTTTTTCCTTTTTTTCTGTTTTTAAGAGGACTGGCTTTTCTTTGGGTTTTTTTTTTTCAGTTCTCAAAGTAGAGTGCTTTTAGTTTGGTTTTGTTGTGTTTTGGTTTTAAGGTTTTTTGGCCAAAATCCCTTTGTTGGAGGTTTGCAATAAGTATCACTGTGGGCTTGCTGTGATTACAGGATTTGGTGTGTCTCATCAGATGACTAAGGATGTCAGCTGAACCAGGATGATCCCTGTGGATTCTCAGAACTTATGCTGATGATTGACATAGTTGATTTATATCATCCCATATATTGCCAAGTATATTAAACATGTTTAATATTATTACAGAATTATTCCACGAAATATACCAAATTCACATGGACAAATATCACACCAAACATATCTCACAATTCTCCTATATGGAAGGATAATTGCGGTTTTTTGAAAGAAAATGGCAAAGGTCAGTATGAATAAGTATCAGATTTTACTATGTAATAATTTCCAACCAGCATATGGCCTGTATCTTTTCATGAATGTATGTCATTGAATATGCAATTATCTAATGGATATAATGATGTTTGAGCTAAATGATTGATGGTGATGTTATGTATGACAGAAATCATGCCAAATTTTTGTTTGCTGTTTCTGGATAAAAGTGCCATCCCAAGCCTTTACAAGGCACTCTTGTATGGTGTTCATTTCCTTCCATGTGATGAGCTCATCATGCAGTGGGACAGACGATCCCCTTACTCGCAGCTGCAGATTGAAATAATCTTTGTTGGCGTTTGCTGCTTCTTCAGTAGCATGCTGCATGTCTATGCAGAATATTGAATCAACTCGCATATAAAATGTTACCAGATAAAGAGTTTCACATGAAAACTGGTTTCACATGAAGCATGGTCGAAGGATAAGTATTCCATTTATTTATCAGGACTGCAGGAGGCCCGTGTCCTCCATGAGTTATTGTGAATTACTAATGAACGTACTCCTGATTTTTCTGAGAGTTGCAATACTGTTCCTTTTCAGTTCTTTGTCCCAAAATTCTCAACAACTAATCTTGTTACCTGAGAGAATGTTTTAATTTCACAGCAACTATCAGTTCAGCTTTTTTTTTTACAGAGTCCTAGGTTTTCAAATCTATAGACATGAGACTCCAAGCTCAACTGCTTTCACTTTAGCTGCCTAAACCATGCACATTTGAACTTTTGGATTGTTCCTGTACATGTGGCTCTAGGTTTCCCAACTAATGACAATGGTTGGTAAGTTTCCTTGTCAGGAAATGAGAGAATTAAATATTTAAATGTTTCTCAGATGTAGATGTTCAGAAGAAAAGCGGCTGTTAAATCTTGCCCAGGACTGATGCTGCCTCTACCGAACAGGGAGTGATGGCACTTTTGCCTATATGGATCTCAAGGATAATAATTTAGCTCTGGATGTGTTCAGTCTGAAAGAAGTTAATGTGCAAATAGAATACTTGTATGACATTCAAAATCTGCTGGAAACCTTGTTAGAAATAAAAAAATTGGAGCCCCCTTCTAAGCACAGTAGGGCTGTAAGATTGCTGGCTGCTAAATCATGGAAAAGAAGAAGAAATGAGAAACTCTTTGGAGGATAAACCTGTTTAAGAAGGATTAAATATATAAACTGATTCATTCAATTGGGCATATCTACCAGCTCTGCATGTGCTCATTCTATGTCTGTTAACTATTTCTGGCTGTAAGAGATGCATGTGCTGTGCACAGGCAGTGATAATGTTAGCTCTGCATTTTGTATGCTGTATTCCCTGCTCCCAGGAATTACATCTACACTGAAACTGAGGCTCTATAGGTAGTACTTACACTGTACCTGGCTGGTCCTGAGAATAACCCAAGTTTTAGGAAAATCCCCAAAACCTTCCTCCCATCTGCTGTCATTGTCTTTGTGTTTAGCCTGCAAATCAATGCTCTTAAATCCCTTTTTATCAGTGACAGGTGATGCCAGCTTCTAATTGGGACGCTTGGCCGACACTGTGAAACAGAGTTGTTTGACGGTGGTTAAAGAGCTGGCCCCATGACTTCAGTCCACCCAATCAGCAGGCTAATGTCCTCTTGGTGAATATTCTTCTGGCATGTCCCAGACCAAACCCCAGAGACACTCTTGAAGATGAAAAAATGAGACTGTGGATTTGCCATTTCTACTATGTAATTACCTTCAAAGTGCATGAAATGTGCCTGAAATCCTTTTCACATCATACATTAAACATCAGCAATGAAGGGCAAAGGTAGAGGACCAGCTGAAACTCTGGACTACAAATCTACAATCATGGGCCAATCAAACATCTCTGGCAACAGACGCATCCTAGTCCCTGGTCTAGGACTTCAGGTCTTGCCCAGCAGTGTCAGACACAATTTCATAGATATAGGCTTGATCCACACCCTCAGACAAGTCTGCAGGTTACCAGTGGCTGTAGATCATTAATAGATTGGCTGTTTTAGAATTCAGATTCAATTTAGTGTCTGAGGAAACAGATGACTCCTGACTGACCTTGTGTCCCAGAATGTCGTGGAGACCAGGCTGACATGACTC
>WAAE01023798.1:0-10767 GCA_013400495.1 Nicator chloris
CATTTTTCAACACCCAGTAACAAACCAAAGCCTGCATACTTTGTAGTGCATACAGCACTATGACTGTAAATGACTTGTAAGCATGAGAATCTGTGGGGTAAATACACTCAATGCCCTGCCTGGCCTGGAGGGAATCATCTTCCTGACTCAAATTTAATAATTTGTTTAACTGTATGTGCTTCATCCCTGTTCTAGCTGTGCTGTGTCTCCTACTGAAATCACCAGGTATGAGTACTCACATCCTCAAAGGAAGACACTTCTCCTCATCTTTCACATTTTTATGTGCATTCATGAACAAATGAATTGGGGGGGAGTGACAAAATGCTTTCAATTGTTTTGATTCCTTTTTTTCCTTCTTTTAACAGAAAAAGAGTAAATCAGCCACCTCAACTGAGACTCAAGAATTTGGGGTTGGGTTCCCCAAACCTGCCTGAACTGTCCCTTCGCATCTTCAGGCCTTGCTTCTGTCAATAGAAGGTGGCTACAAAAAAGCCAATAAAGCAATTTCACACACTCCTACTGGGAGAACAAGCTCTAATTCTGAAGAAGAGGGAATTTATTATTTTTAGATTTTTTTGTGGGTAGTTGGACACCTTAAAGCAAAGCTTTTACAGAGTTGATTTTATAAAAGATTTAAAGCCATCCAACTGGTTTCAGTTGGCATCCAGACAAACAAGAGAAAACGGTGTCTCTTGGAAGAGCATCTGCCAACTCTCTTACACAGGAAAACTAAAAATGGAGTGATTGCACCCATCAGGCAGCTCAACTGATAGGAAATATCAAATGGCACATTCAGCACACTTACCTGTTCACAGACAACTTTGCAAAGACTGAGTCAGAGGTTGGTGCCTGGAGTGTCCAGGCACTTGTCTCTGCCTGGTGCCCACTGCTGCTCCCATCCAGCCCAAACAGGCAGATTTTCTTGCGAAAAAAGGAATGCAGAAAAGGGGCCGCCAGTACATCATCTCACCCTAACTGCAACCTTCAATGACTGTAGAGCTGGGAGCCCTGAAACATTTTTGCTGTTCCTCGTAAGACAAAACATGTCCTATGAGGAACAGCTGAGGGAGCTGGGTTTGTTTGGCCTGGAGGAAGCTCAGGGTGGAGCTCTTTGCTCTCTACAAGCACCTAAAAGGAGGTTGTAGTGATGTGGGGACTGGTCTCTTCCAACATACCTACAGTGAGAGGACTAGAGGAAATTATGTTAAGGTGAGACAAGGGAGATTCAGATTAGATATTAAAACCCATGTTTCACTGTTAGGGTAGTCAGGCATTGGAATAGGCTGCGCATGGATGTGGTGGAATCACATCCCGGGAAATGCTCAAGACACATCTGGATCTGGCACTGGGTGATGTTGTTTAGGGGTTACAGGAGCAGTGCTGAATGGATGGGTGGACTTGATGACCTTAAAGGTCTCTTCCAACCCTGATGATTCTATAATTCTATTTTTGCATCTGCTGGTTTATACACACCTACATTGATGAAAGGACAGACTGATGTAATTCCCTACAATAAGCAATGCATAACTCATAGAAGAGAGTTACTGAATTATTTAAACAGCTCAGCAAATATGATTAAATGCCAAGAATAGACGAAACTATTCTTGCTTCTGTAAAAAAAAAAAAATTTAAAATCATTAATTTTACTGAAGCAATGCACCAAATGACCAATTTTTTGTGATTAAAGACTATTTTGAATTAAAATTCACCCTTGGATAATGATAGTTGTCTTCACGTTTCTTCAGCAAATGTTTTTACATTGAGGCTGCCTAAGGGCCTTCAAAACACTTCAGAGCACAGCACTGTACAACAGTGACATGGCAATGATTGCAAAACATGTCTGTGAAGACATTTGGTAATAAGGTACTCTGCGCTCCATCAGCTTACAGAAATCACTATTAGCAACAGTAGGCTAGACACAGAAATACACTGCCACCACTACTGTGCCAGAATAATCAGATTCATGTACAGACATTCCCTTTTGTTCTCACTGCTTGCCTCCAAGATTAAGTACATTGTTCTGGACTTGGAAAGGTAGAAGTTTCCTTTTCCTCCAGCATAGCTGCAGTATCAATTCAGGATGGAGATGAAAAATGATGGCATATACTAAATAAGATTTTTAAAAGGGACAGCTGCTTTTCCAGAACCCCTGCAGGTAAAACAAAGCTTAGCAAGTTTTTTTCTTTTTTTTCGGTATTTTTTTTCTTAGGACTAAGAAGACAATTTAATGTTGTTATTATAATCCTCCTCCCCCAGGTCTTCTTATGTCTAAAATAAACTTGCCATATCAATAAATCCCATAAAATCACATTAAGACTGGAGCGTAAATGGCATCATTTTCTATTCACGCAAACATGTCAGAGAGCAGTGATTTTATTTTCCATGTAATGTGCACAAATAAATAAATATATACACACAGACACACATGTAGAATCAGATTGTTAAATTTTATTCACCAGCAACCTTGCAACATGAATATTTTGACTTATGCACCTAAAATTGACTTGCCACTTGTGCAGTAGGTATAGTTCACTTAGAAGAAGAAAACACTCATGAAACCCTGCACAGCAGATGGGCCTCTCTTAACTCAGCTGCAGACATCTACATGCTGCCTAGGCTCAGCCTCTCCCTAATTTCTGTTTCAGATATGATTCCAAGATTCCTTGCCACAACAATCTATGCAAAAGCAGTGACACAGAAACTTGGACAGACTCTCAGACAAACATCCCAGCCTTCTGTCCCTCCTCTTCCTTTACTTTCTGGTTTGTATTTGGATTGCATTTCCTCAGAGAGAGTGCAACGCATATCCTCATTGTTGCCATAAGCAATTTCTAGACCCAGAAGTCTTTAGGTCCTTCTCAAATGTTCTCATCATATGGGACTTTGCCACGCTTGTCACCCCTGCCAGTATATGTTCTAGAAGACTAAAGCTCCTTTTCACTGTCCTAGGAGAAGTGTCTGACAGGGAGGAGCAGGGGCCACCCCACTGCCCTCGGTGAAAGAGAAGAATGAAGGAAAATTTGGAGCTGGGGCGAAGAAAAGCTCAAAACAGCTAAGGGAAGTCATGAACCCTAGAAAGCAGGGAGAGATGAATTAAAAGTGAGTGGTTGGCCAAAAAAGTGAGGACAAAGGCAGGGAAGGGAAGGGGAGGAACAACAGACAGACATTCACATTGCACAAAAAGAGGACCTGCAGCTAGAAAAAGGGAAAAACAGGTGTTAGGCAACGGAAAGAGACAAACACGTTGGACAGGAATCTGGGAAATGTATGAAAAATTATTAAGACAAGCAGAATGGGGTAAAGAAATGGAGAGCAGAGTAAGAGAAAGTCCCTAGGGAAGCACACCAAGTATGTGAGAAGACAGAGGGTGGGCTAAGGAGGGAAAGTGTGGCCTAATGAGTAAGTTAAAAGCACTTGGGAACATATTTTGCCTATTTTATTGTAACTGCCTTTAAGGATGATGCAGGACCATAAAATAAAGCAGATTGCAAATTTAAATTTAGCTGAGGTTAGGAATGAGGCAAGGAATTACAGGAAAGAACCATTTTCACAGCTAAGAAAGTTAACATTGCAGAGGGGGAGGGAATGACATTTCATCCTGGCATCTACCCCAGATTTCCTATGATGCTAATTAAGTAATTTAAATTTTCAGGGGTGGTCATTAACTCTAGGTTCTTAATTTTCTGAGGACCTGACTTGGAAGTCCTAAGGTTGAAATACAAAAAACACTGAACACTCTCAGGTACAACCAAAGCTGATAAAAATCATGTCTTGTACTCAGTATCTAATAACCAGTTACTCTGAAAAAATGCAGTCCTTGCTATCTCAGAAAGGGCATCCAAAATTAATTGATAGTTTAGGTGTTAGTTTTCCTGTGCTTCAGTGGAACAGATTTGCTTCAATAAAGAAACACAAAACTTCCTCTGGCTTGGGTGTTACTCAGCTTATGGAAATACTTATATACTTACTAACCTAGGAAACTATAGCGGACACTTCAGAAGTTAAAAACCTGCTTCTAACAGGGTCTTCACAGTGACCTGCAAGCCTGCCTCCAAACACACCCTGGGCAAAGAGCTCAAAACTGTTCATTAAATGAACGCCCCTCTCTTCTGCACTGAGTTATGAAAAGGGATTGTAAAAGACAGTACTGGGTCAATTATAGGTTGCTAGTACGTTTATGTGCAACAGGGTAAAATTTAAAGGCATATGGGCAAATTTGAATTACTAACATGGAAGTTTTATTACTGCATATTCTATGTGAATTTAGGTATCCATACGTTCTTGTGTGTCTTTGGAGTGTGTACATGTGCATATGCACCTATGCTTGGGGAGTGTACATCTACAAACGTGTGCAGGAGAACTCTGCATGAATTAAAACGGCTTCTTTTAATCTTCCAGTAGAAACTAACACTCACAGAAAAAAATTATCATGTTATTTGAGGTCTGAAGAACCTTTTTAATCAAGCGTGAGATGTGATAAAATTACAGATGTGTTGCAGCCACTTACAGTATTAGAGAAAAGGCTATGTTTGCCTTGCTCAGGTTCAAAGAAAACAGAAAATTTCTAAAGGAGATAAAATTAAAAAAAAAAAAAAAATAAACCCCAGGGTGCAGATGTCTTTCCAGTATGAATTTCCAGTACATTGTCAAGCCAAGGGTCAAGGCAGATTCCCAAGAGGCGGGATTTAAAATAAAATAACTGAAACTTGGAGGTGGAAATGAAGTACAGCTATGCTTACAAAGGTACAAACCCAATCAGGTATTAACCTTTCTCTTTTCCTTGAAATACTAAATAGTCTGTGTATTGTACAGGTGCATAATCACATTGCTTGACAGCTCCTGAAAGCCAGGACTGTTCTTATCCCTCTGTATTTGGAAATCATATTCTAGGCTGGAGTCCTCTCCTTAGCATTTGTGAAAGTGATTTCAAAACCGAACATATATCCCATTACTGTATGCTCAAAAGCAAAATAGCAAAAGTGAAAATGAAAAAAAAATCTTTATGAAATTGTACAAAGAAAATGGAGAAGTTAGCAGAATTTTATTACAGGCTCACCCACAAGAAAAATGTATTCCTGGATTAAAAATACGGAAACTCAAACTTGTCCTTGTTTTGTGAGACACAAGTTTAGCATCCTCTTCTAGATGAAGTAATGTAGGTGCTACAAAGCGTAAGAACATTCCAGTGGGCCAACGTGGGATAATCTGCCTCCCATAAATCTCCTTTTGATGACACAGTGCTTGACTGAAGTTGCAAAGCCTAATGAAATGTAGTCTATTTTCCAAATTCTTATTACTTCTGATGAGACTAGACTGTCTCTTTTTGTGTAATCCATACACATTTCCTTTCTTTCTATTACAGACCTTGATGTGTGGTGAAGGCTGACCTAGCAATGCTTTTGGTGCATGCCTTTGCATGGCACGACAAACCAACTGTGAACCTAAAGCAAACCAATACAGTGTCACCTCAGTCCCTGCAGTCAGTTCACAAATCTCTGCTGCTCCAAGCAGCTCCTCTAAAAAGCAGTAGGGCAAAACGACTGTCATTGCAGACAGGTTCTCTGTTACAGCTTGTTAACCATGTGGTCAGTGATACCGCAGTCTCCACCGAGTCTGTTAGCAAAGCCTGATACAGCAACCTATTCACAGCATGGAAGACATCCATCCCAGAAGTCTACAGGTATCAGAGCACAAGCAGTGGAGCAAAGGACGGAAACATTTTTAGCGCTCAAAACTGGGTAGAAAATGGAAGCCTACATCAAGCAGTGTTAACTGAACCCTGAGATGGCTGCAAAAGGTCCATATAGCAACCCAGTACCCATGTAAGATTTACTAAGACGTCTTATTTCCTGCAATCAGTTTCTTGACATAAATATAAACTCAGTAAGTCTCAGCAGCCTGTCATTCCTAATTTGCAAGGCTAATAATAACAAGGGGATTTTTAGTGAAGCATGAATTTTGTGAGCTCTCCAGTCTCTAGCACAGCTGTCCCTGCTCTCCTGCCAATCCAACCATTTTGGCAAAAGTAATACAGCACTGTCAAGAAAAAGGAGCAGATGAGGAGCACATAAAGTTTCTCCACTTAGTTTCAGCAGCAGCAAGTTGAAGCAGAGACAAGCACAAATAGATGGGATGTTCAGACAACCATGGCCATGGCTCCTGTAGTAAGGAGGTTGCTCAGTCTCAGCACATCAGCACCTTGAGGCAAACGGTGCCTGGGGAATGCACTGAGTCCTCATTAAGCCGCCAAAAACAGGCACAGAGTCACAGGGTCTCGTTCTTGCTTAGAATGTGATTTTATTGCCTCCTTTTGTCTGTCGCTCTAGGCCTTTGTCGCCTGCTTGTAAAACTGGGCCAGCTTGCTAGGGAGCAGCAAAGTAACAGCTTTGAGTTACTATTTCATCAGATGATGTAACTCTACACAGGAGTCTTTTAATTTCTACAGGAAAGGTGAGATGCTGGTCAATTTGCTGACCCATAAACCTTGATTTTTGACCTGATCTTAAAACTTTGCCTTTTCAACTCCTGCAAATAGTTACTGGTTTGGAATGAAGACAATAGCAAGGTTGTACACTCAGCCCCTGGTAGAACCAGGCTCTAAATATCTGAGGAGAACTGATGGGTATTTCAGGTATACACAGTGCCTGTATTTTAGTGCACGGCAAAACACTTTACTTGAAAGATATAAATAAAACCCCTCAATTATTGTGACCCTGTAACATACTTGGTATAGGTTTTCTGCAAGTGTCAGCTACATGTATGCCTTCAAACAGAAGTACTGAGCCTGTCTCCTCTGATAGCAGTGAGACTGAAACTGAACTACTACCAAGTGCTTTTGCACACCCCACAATATATATTGAAGTATTACAACACATATAACAAGAACTTTAGCTAGCAGACAGAATAAGTGTTTCTCATAGTTAAGCATGCATCACATACTACCTGTAGCGCATCACTCAGGTTACTTCCCAAGCTCTTCAACATAGTAGAACTGATCTGTAATGCTCATTTTTAGACAGCTTGATTCAGAGAGCTGGTTTTAATTTGCAAACCCTTATCATGCTGAGTTTAAGCCAAAAAACTTGGTGCATTTTTTACTGACCACAATGGATGTGAATCAGGACTACTGAACTGTTCTTTCTACCTTCAGTATCTTACCATTTCTTATGGGACTACTCAAGAACTAAAGCACTACTCTATCTGAATTAGAGCAGGATCAGGCCATCAGGAATAACTAGATTTCACCCTTGTGTTTTACCGAGGAATGAATTCTGTAGCTTCATTTAAATGTAACTCAACTTGGATCAAATAAGGGCAGAAGAATAACCAAGAAACATTATGTTGAAAGGGAAAAAAATACACCAATATGTGCCAAGATTCCCTGCTACTATGCAGATTGTTTTTCAGGATCAAGTCATGTTTATATGAAGTGACTTGCAGAATTACAGATCTGGTTTTACTCCTGTTTGACACAAGGATATTTCCTGCACTAATTTTAATGACAGACACTGTAGATCTGCTGCAAGTACAATAAAGTCAGGGTGAAAGTTTGGGGTTCGTGCCTTCAGCCAATGCCCTACCATCTTCCACCGGACGAGAACCTCTGCCCAGGTGGCTTCCACATGCCTGGTGTGGAGATTCAAAAACAGACACTGATTCTAACATAACAACTCTATATTAACAATTTAAAAAACATGTTATTCAATATGAAACAGGGTCATTTTGATGTATGATTATAACTAACACAGAAGAACCCTGGACATGATTTTTATTTTGGTTTACAGAATTTTTTTATATTGTTTTAATTTTTTGCATTAACAAAATAATTATTTCGAATTTGAGAAAAGCTACCAACTCATCTCCCGAGTTCACCCAGAGTGCTTTCATACTGATAAAGTCTCAGGTAAAGCAATACATTCATTTCTCTGTAGTCATTTCTTTATCCTCTCCATTTCAGCCTCACTGTACTTCATTCCCAGCATTTTATATTCACAGGTGCTAAAGCTTAGGACACTGAGCCCCAAACACAAACAGATTGAAGCCGGGCAGCAGAAGAGATTACCACTCAGAGGCATCTGTCCATTTCAGCTTTCACAGAGGTGGCAGCTACCGTGACAGGAAGCTGAGTCATGCATAAAGGCAATCCAGTGTACAGATCAAAATAGTAATATAGATCAGCACAGGCTCTGAGCTGCACAGTGGCAGCCTGCAAGCTGCACGGACTACCTGCTTCATATGCAACACAGCTATGCCTGCCACCAGCACCGCATCAGCCAGGCAACAAACAGACAGGGTGAACAGCTGGAAGTGATACGCCTGGTCCCATTTCATTCAGCCTGGGTTCATGAAACAATATATTCAGTTAAAAGCTGATGTCGTTGTCAACGCTGTCAAAGACAAAATTTCAAAAGAATTCAAATTATGCAAACTCAAGTTTTCAACTTAGTAAAAATGACTGCCAAAAAGAGTCTTAAAAAAACCCTGCATTATTGCTGGTATGGTAAAGGGGTAGATCAATGAGCCTCATCTTCCAAAGAAGCTGTCTGAGAAAACGATGATAACACTAAGGCAGCAGCAATATGAAGTGATAGTCTCTGCATCCTTACAGGAGCTGCTTCCACAAGCAAATTCCTACTTAAGAACTGCCTAGCAGTTTATGCAGGAGAAGCAGAGGAGATAGCCCAGCTGAGAGTTAGTCTCAGCAAAGTACGTAAGATGTACCTCAGCCCACACCATAAATCATTTCCTTTGTGCACTCATTAACTGTCTGCAGCCTCAAGGAGCTGCTTTTCATCTCTTTATTAGAGAAATTACCTGTTCACAACACCAGCCAGAAAAAGGCATGCCTAAGCATATTGGCTACACAAAGGCAAAGGGAAGTGCAGATAAGGCCAACAGTTTCGTAGGCAATGACATATATGAAGCTTCATTTCCTAGGGAATTGCATCTCATGACTGTCAGATTTTTAAACCGAATTATACCAAAGCTTCAGGCTTCTCTTAAACAGAACATCAGAGAATCCAGAGAGAAGATAAATATGCATGTCTACCATGACAGGCTTCAAGTGAGATTAGCTCCTTATTGGACACCGCTGAATCCTGCAAGAATACATTTGGATTATAAATGGGATTTTTCCAATTGCTGGGCATTCGGTTCCCAACTGTCCCACAACTCTTCTGCCCAATGCTGACATTTCAATATTAATGGTTGAAATATATGCTGCATATTTTTCCTTTTTCCACATAAGCACATTCTCCTCTGCCCAGCTAAGTGCACAGAACTTAGAGGATGTTCTTTCATTGAGAACAAATATTTCAAAATATACCCTCTGTTTCATTTGTTTGAAATCAGCCCACAATGTATGGGGTGCAGAACTAAAAAAGCATCAGCAAGCAAACAGCACCAAATTTACTCCTTTATACTCACATGCAAATACATACAGGATGCAATTCTGCATAAGCCGTATTTCTTTAAGAAATCAGGATTTTTTTTTTTTTTTTTTTTTACAAATCTGCTCATCAGTACTTAAGAAACCCATCTGGCCATCACCTTCGTTTCTGAGACAGAGCTGAGCAGTTTGCTTTCGCCTGCTTTAGTAGTATTGCCTCCACGAAAGCCAGCTCAGGCTCCCCTATTGCTGCCACAGCGGGCAACTTGTCCGGCTGGGGCCATGGCAGCGCAGGGGACAACGCAACCGAGAACAGGTCTTAAATACTGCATTTTAAAGCACAGTAAGATCGTTTCGTGTACATTGGAAATACTGTATTATATATCTGGAAACACGCAAACCAGCTTTGTGTCAGTTACAGCACATAAAATGCATAAACACCATTCGCGTTAAAGACTTTTGTCTCCAGCCTTTCAAACACAAACACCTGCAGAGTGTTCCACAAACCCCTCTGTCGAAGTCTCCATCCTCCGCCCCCAAAGGGAGTCTCACGGCCAACAGACCCATCAGGCTGTCGGCAGCCCCGTGCCCACCCCTCCCCTGCCCCCCCAGCCCCTCCTCTCCGCCGTGCTGCCATGTCCCTGCCTGCCCGCCCCTCCCGGGGAGGTTTCTAAACTCCGCGGCTCGCCCAGGGCACGCCGCCCGCTGGGGCTGGGGCCGCTGCTCCGCTCCGCTCCGCTCCGCACCGCCCCGCACCGCCGCCCTCCAGCGGGGATCGGCCCGCGGCCTCCGCCCGCCCCCGCGCTCGGCGGAGCCGCGGCTCGACCCCGCCGCCCTCCTGAATATTTCATCGGCGCTGCCCAACGGGATGCCCCGCCACTGACTGCTGCAAAGGGACCGCATCCCGCCGGCGGCGCGTCTCGCTGCTTCCTGTCTCTTTCATTCTTCAAACCGCAGCTTTTCATTTATTCCGATAAATAAATAACTGATTAAAAACATAGGAAAGAAAAAAGCAGCAAGAGCATCTCTTTTGTATCTGAGCAGGTGGGACTCCTGTGCAGGAGATTACGGAACACAACACAAGAAGGGCTCTAAACTCTTCCGAGCCCAAAGGATGAGCCGGCAGCAGTTTTCCTATAAAAATCCGATCCCAGAACTGTGACACACTCGGAGGAGCGAAGGCGCCGTCGGCCTCACCGGAGGCGTCCCTGCTTTGGACACCGCAAACCCTGGCTGGCGGAGGGAGAACCAGAGCGACTCGCCGGCCAGACCGCGCTCCGGGCGCAGCCTCCCGCCGCTCTCCCTGGTGACCGTGGCCGACCGGGCGGCGCTGGGGGTCCGGCCGCCGCCGCGGGGCCGCCGTCGCGCCGCAGCCCCCG
>WAAE01023800.1:0-29666 GCA_013400495.1 Nicator chloris
TGTTATGCCTTCCAAGAAGCCTAGCAAGCCTAAAAGGACAAATGTTGTGGTTTGACATAAAATTAAAGCTAAGAAAGGTCCATTAAATATTCATCAATTCATAAGTGAAGGTGGGATCTTAAATTCACTAATTCTAGTTGTGTGTGGACAGGAGATATTTTACTATCACTCAGATATCCTGACAAATTCTGTAGGTCACGAATTCTAACATGTCGTAATTGCACTATGTCACAGACATAAAACCACATATTAAATACTAATTGCATTTAGATTGAGTCAGAAAATTTCTAGAAAAATAGGCTCTGTCACTGAGCTTAACACTGAAAATTGGATTCTTTCACACCACTATACCGCACAATGGAAATGGTTCTTTAGCTTTATTTTTGATTTAAATAAGACCCAGACAGCAGGTAATACAGAGAAAAACTGGGATTATACTATTGATTCTGGAAGTCCTAAATTTCTAATGAAAAATTAAAATAACAAGCCATTTGAGAATGCTTTTTTTAATGAGCAGTCCTATGCCACTGGTTAGAATTTGGCAGTTAAATCATCAGAAATCACTGAGCCAGCATATAATTAGGATGAAAATGCAACTGTGCATAATGCCCATAATTAGGCCTGTGAAAGCTGAAACAAGCAACACCATTAAACCAGTCAATGTTTAAACCAGATGGTCACTGCACCTACTTGTTAAGTTTGCACATGGTTTCTGTAGGTGAACTGCAGCTCGTACACACTGTGCAGGCATTTTGCAGGAAACCACCCTTTGTCAGCTCCTACACTGACACAGGATTATC
This sequence comes from Nicator chloris, assembly GCA_013400495.1. Classification (NCBI taxonomy): domain Eukaryota; kingdom Metazoa; phylum Chordata; class Aves; order Passeriformes; family Pycnonotidae; genus Nicator; species Nicator chloris. Next base: position 801 of record WAAE01023800.1, read on the forward strand.
ATCTACCATGTTCCAAGTACTGACTTGGTACACTGACCAGGCCAGTAGCCTTTTGAATAAAATAGAAAATAGCCCAAGTTTACAAAAATACCGCCTGTTAGTGCATATGGTCTACTATGTATTTATGTTTTTAATGCCCTGAGTGTTTGTTGTATTGAATTGACTTTGTATATCCTTAGAAATTACCCATTTTATTTCCATGCTCTGGTTTCTTTTCTATGCTTCCTTGCTTCAGTAATATTTTTAAGTTCAATGATCAACGAAGCTCACCTATGCAATTGCCCTTTCACAACAAACACATGACACTATCTCCAATGCAGTTGGACAATTTCCTTAGAGAAGATCTGGGGGGTTTTGTCTGAAGCTTTTCTACACGCAACACACAAGAAGAAATTCTTTAAATGTACCGATTTGTGTCAAAAAGCACTTCCAAATTCTGGCAAAGCTTTAAAAAAAAGCTATTCCCAACACACTAAGGGCCTTACTTCTGCTATTTCTGCCATGGGGAAATCTGATTACTCAGCAGATTTGTGACATTTAAACACAAAGAGTTGCAGAAGAGTGTCCTATATACTGAAGTCCCAGGACTCTGAATTCTGACATTAACTGTATTCTTACATACCTTTTCCTGAAAAACAATACCTGAAAAAATAGTTTTAAATATATGGACAGAGCAACACACACTGAGAAAGAACAAACCAACACCCAAAGCCTATCTAATTGGATTAAAAAAAAAAAAAAAAAAAAAACAAACCACCAAAAAACTTCTTCACTGTGAGGACAGTCTCTACCTGCTGCATTTCCACCAAAACTTCAATATAAAGTTCATATATTTATTTTTTCAGCCCTCTTTGGAGTGAAGGGAAACACCATTTACAGGTATCATCAACACAGATACTAGAGTATGCAACACATTCCACAGTTCCTCCGTTGTACTGACAAAATTAGACCAATTCCTTTGGAGGAAATCTTTATCTGCTTTATGCCAAATATCAGGAGGCAGACTGTAATACTGAAATTAAACTAGCAGGAACATAGAGTCCTTCATGACATGGTAAAAAGCACAGGAATTATGCCTGTGGCTATCCATCTGGTATTTAATCCAAGTAATCTAAGTTGATTGTTCTTTCACAGTTTCTGTAAATCTACCTCTATATGTCTCTAAAATATCTTAATACAGCACCCACTGGACACAGACAGTACTTAATTAATTTCAATGTGTTTAATGTGTTTTAATATGTTAGCTCCGCAGCAATGGTATTCATTTAGGAAAGATTCACTCACTTAATGCCTTACATATTTTCTCAGCTCATAAAGAGCTACACAGTACTGCAGGGAGCACACAGTACAGTTATTAAATGCTATTATTAAATATGTCATATTATTACTGAAATCTGTGCAAGGCAAAAAGAGAACCCTCAATATTTGAACTTTAAATATTATACTACTGTATAACACTATTACTACAGTATTTCAGTAGCTACATTTTCACTTCCTAATTCCAAAAGATCTCCATAGCTAGAACCTACATATAATCACAACCCAAGTGAATATATTACAGTAAATGTGACAAGGTAGATGATAACTGTGGTGTTATGGTTTAAGGATTTACAGTCATGATGTGAATGCATTATGCACAGAGTTTTCATAATTTATTCCTGATTTTTAAAGTACCTCTATTTTTCACAGTATTCCTAAAATTATATCAATGATATGTGCATCACTGAGTAAAAAAATATGAGTTGAAACTCATATTTACTGTGCGTTCCCAAGTGCTTTTGTGCAGTATTTTCTGAGGGCCAGATTCCAAAATAGTAGCAGTTTCCTTGTTGCTTTTGTCATTTTACTGACGCACTCAACAATGTTTGGATTCTCTAAGATCTTTTGTACCATCTTCCAGTAACAATCCACAATTTACTGAGATTATTGACTAAGAAGCTCCCCGTGGAAGTAAAAACTGAAAAAAAAAAATAGGTTTACATTAATTATTAGAGAAGTCAAGTAATTTGTACTTTCCATCCTCCCTGCTGCCAAGACTAGGTACCACACTAGAAGATGCCATGTCAGCCTCCTGACCTACACGACCAAGGAAATAAATGCTGCCCATTGGGAATAAATGGCGCACATTGTACCACACAGCTGCAGTGTGTCACCTCCAGAGCTGCCATCCTGGGTGCTACAAGGGACACAGCCCCTATGGACTGTGTGAATTTAGCTCATACAGAACTCACACACATTCCTAGGAATGAAAGATACAAATTAAATACAGACTAAACAGAGAAAAGAATGGACTAGTGCTCTGGCCAACAAAGAAAACATATTCAAGAAGTCAAGTCATCCATGAAATGCCAATACAAAAAGGACTAATAAAACCTTTGACTGGACACAGAAACACACCTATACATACACACACATATATATTAAAAAAAATTAATATTAATATATACTCTGAGGTAGACCTTGCAGTGTATCTTTCTTTGCAGCTCACCAGAGAGATCTCAATAGTTGAGTGCTCCTTTCCCAAAATGGATTCTGAAGGCTTAGGAAATATGTTGAAAGAAAAAGACAAATAAAATTTTAGTATCTAAGGATCTATTTTAAAATTAAAGGTTTTAAGAGCTCAAGCTATTTCTTTTAACAAAAAGTATGAGGAATAACTTGATTACTCTATGAAAGTATCTTCACAGAGTGAAAAAGCTAGGTAGTCAAAAGCTCTTTAATCTAGCTGAGAAAATGAAACAAGAAGCAAAGGTTAGAAGCTAAAGTGACACATACTACAATTAGAAATTAGACACCCATTTCTACCACAACCAAATAACGAGTACATTTGTAAGTTCTTTTCCTATTGAAGCCTTTTGAAGAGCTCTTTTGTAATCTGAAAAGAAACAATTTTTTCTGAAGTTTTGATCACACTTCCTGCTGCTTCTCATCATATTAAAATGTAGCAACTGGTTATATAAAATGAATTGTCAGGTAGGATAAAAGGGACAGGGAGGAGAAATGCCCTTTTTTACTCCCTGTGACAGAAGAACTAAAACTTGGTAAATACAAACTTACATAAGTCTCACCACACATACTGTAGCTCTAAGGAGTCAACCAATTTATCAGCATTGTTCCCACAGAAAGAAGTTCACTGAGAACAAGTTAAAGCCTTAAATGTTGAGTGCCTTAGGACCAGGGTATTGCAGTCATAGACATTTTAGTTCTAAGTGAACATCCAGTAAGTTTTTTTCATACTTTTGAACTCACTTTCAAAAACAGAAGTACAAGCTCTTAACATCTTTTATAAAAAAAAAATCTGCCATTTCATGTCAGTCATTTCTAGTTCTGAATCTAACAAAAGACACCGTAATGAAATGTCTCACTAGTGACTGAACAAACTGAAAAAAACACAGTCAAGCTTTCAGTAACATTAGGGAGGCAACACTAACAGATTATATTCTACACTGAAGATTATAACAAGAATAGTAATTGAAGTCAATTGCCAAATCAACAGTAATGTAAAACATGAAAGTAGCCTAGCTAAAAGGTTTCTAGACATTTTTCTAAGAACGCTTACAGGCTTAAAATAAGCTGATGAACTAAAAGCACCTCCTTTAAAGAACAGGAGAGTAGACAATTTTGATTAACTGGCCACTTAATATATGCTAAGCACGAAAAGATGGATACTAAGGAATTCACATTATTCTGCAACTTCCTAATTTTATCATAAACCTAATACAGAGCAAGCTGGTTGAATCATTTTATTTGTTGCAAATTTTTTTGCTAATTGTAATGCAAACATCATTGACTAATTTTTTCTTCTGCATAAGAATCTTATTCTACCACCAATAGTGGGGAAAACAGCCTTTTTCATCTCTTTCCACAAGAAACATATTATGTATATATGTCAACCTATTTAATTTTATCACTTCTTTTTCCTATAAATTATGCATTAACTAATATTTGACTATACAAATAAACAAAAGCTATTTTTTTCCTAAGTTTGGCAAAATAAATTTTTTCAAGTCCAGTGTGTAGAGTAATCTTTAGAACCTATTTTAATTCTGGAACTTAAGTCTAAAGTTTGCTGTCTTTTCACATTTATTCCAATATATGTGAATTTTACACTTTTACAAAGCTTTGTCTCCGTGGTTATTCAGGCATATATTCCACTAGCCTTCTTGAGTTATACAGTCAATGAACTGTTTGACACTGAAGGCAAACTGTTCACTGTTGCTCAAGTGTGCCTGCCCTGTAGCTGCCTGGTTGTGTGGAGCTTCTGCTGCTCCAGATATACCAATAAGCCAAGAGTGAATGTCAGTCGATGGAGCCGCCCTAGCAAAAAGATGTATATATTCTTCTACAGAGAAAAATAACTTCAAAAGAGTAGCTCTTTCAATGTATCTTTCTCAGTGACCAATCTAGGGTGTAAAAATGGGGAAAACAGCAAAACAGAAAATAGCAAGGGAAGCAAGGAGCACCATTTGTGATCTTTGTCACTATTGTTTGTCTAGTGTTACTGACTTACATGAAAATACTCAAGAAGGAACATTAAAAATGGTCAACTGTGAGAATAATTTCAAAAAATTTTGATGTAAGTTCATGGTGAGAAATGTGTGCTGCATGCAAGGAATTACACAGGTTTTAAAAATCCTTGGTGGAAGAATGCAGTGCACTCTAGAGTTTGCTTTGTTTTGACTGATCTTATTCCAAAATCTCACCAGAAACAGCAACATTATCAAACACTCTGATTTTTAAACTGTTTCAATGAAGATTTTACCAAAATTATAACTTGCAAAATTATACCTTGCAAGTTATTTTTGAATTGACAACTGAATAATATAGATTGAAAAGAGTGAAACAAAGGATTGTTATCGACAACTCTCCAGAGCTGTTCTATTGATTAGTACTACAGAGTCAGTACTGATGCCTCAATCAAACTCAACAAATCCATGGGTTTGCGGTGTGGTGGGCCACCTGCATGCCAGGTGCCCATCAAAGCTGCTCTATCACTCCCCTCCATAGCTGGGCAGGGTAGAAGATATAATGAAAGGCTCATGGGTCAGGATAAATGCAGAGAGAGATCACTCAGCAACTACCATCATGGGCAAAACAGACTTGACTTAGAGAAATCTGTTTAACTTATCATGAACCAAAATAAGAGTACGGTAATGAGAAACAAAAACTAAATTTTAGAAGAGCTTTCCCCCACCCCTTCCTTCTTCCTGGGCTTACCTTCACTCTCAAATTTTCTACCTCGTTCCTCCCTGCAGGCCAGTGGGATGGGAGCTAGTCAGTTCATCACACACACCTGTTGCTCCTTTCTCCTCAGTGGGAGGGCTCCTCACACTCCCCCTTCTCCAGCATGTCTGTCCCACAGGAGACAGTCCTCCATAGGCTTTAATCCTCCAGGCTTCACCTCCAGGCACTGACTAACGTGGGTCCTCCGTGAGTTCACAAGTCTTGACAGCAAACCTGCTCCTGCACAGACTTTCCAAGGGCTCACAGCCTCCTTCAGGCTCCAACTGGGGTCCTCCATGGGCTGCACATGTGTCTCTGCTCCACCATGGCCCTCCACGAGCCACAGGGGCACAGCTGCCTCACCTGGTCTGCACCACAGGCTGCAAGGGAACCTCTGCTCCTGCAGCACCTCGTCCCTCTCCTTCTGCACCAACCCTGCTGTCTGCAGAGCTGTTGCTGTCCCATATTCTCACTCCTCTCTCTGCCTCCTGTTGCACAGCTTTCCCCCATCTTCTTAAATATGTTATCCCACACGTGCTATCACTTGGCCAGCAGTGCTCCATCTTGGAGCCAGCCACAACTGGCTCCACCAGACACAGAGGAAGTTTCTACCAGCTTCTCACAGAAGCCACCCTTGTAGATCCCCTGCTACCAAAACCTTGCCACATAAAGCCTATACATGGGGCCAGGAGCCAGGGTGATGCTTTTGACTCAGACAAGCTTGGAGATAAAATTATAAAGAGATTGTAAACTGAGGTCCTTTTCCAGTAGAGGAGAAAAATATTTTTTACGGGCTGGGAATTGGGTATTTTTTGAACTTGGGCATATGCCCCAAAAATCTAGTTCAATATCTGTGACTGTGGAAAGAAATACATCAGTGTGTTTAAAAAAAAAAGAAAAGTTTTTTTAAAAGTCCAACAGCATAAAACCAAATAAATTTCTAGCAGATGGTCAAGTTTTCAACCAGCTGGCAAATTACACTTAGTTAGAGAAACAGGAAAGACTGTTTGTGATAATGGGCCTGCTGATTAGTTCCCCTTTACAGAAAGAACTTAGTGAGTAAGTAAAGCTTGACACTCTATCAGAAATATTCTCCAATCTCTCATTCTTTCTGTATGTCTGAAATGGAAGTCCAATATTTATTACCAGTTAAAGGAGTCTCCAAAGTCAAAGAAAGGTACGTCCATGATGACATCATCTTCTTCTGTACTAGGAAAGGATATATTTGGAACACTACTGAACCAATGTGCTGCTGCTAACTACTGTGGAATGAATAACCTCATGGACAGAGTAAGATATACAAAGTTGTCATGAAGAAATGTGCTCCAGGCTCATGACTCACAGCAATGGTTCTTACAGCACCAGGCCTTCTGTCTTCCTCACTTACAATTATCCACTTTTCATCCATCTGTGGAAAACAGAGGCCATGAATGAGAAATTCAATCTTGTGGAATATTTTTGTTCATGACGTCCATAAAAAAGGAACTGTGTTATAAAAAGGCTTCTCTCCCTTTCCTTCCTTGATACCATACTCCCACTGCCTTGGGAAGCAAAACATTTTTGTTTGTGTTGCTAAAGACATTAAACGTGTGTGATGTAACACAGTCATCCTACTCTGCATCAGCAACCCTGTGACCCATTTTTTCATTACTCCTTTTCTTCCAGAAATGTGCTTCTAAAACTCATGTTCTATATAGGCTTACTGGATAAGTATATTTGCTCTGCCTAGAGGTTTATCATAGCTGAGTAGAAGTTGTACCTGGGACAAAATATGTGAAGCGTAAGCATGGAAGATGCTGCTGACATGCATGAAAGGCAGTTGTTGGACTTAGTTCTAGGACCTCCTTTCCTACCTGAGCACATGGGGACACGGATGATGCACAAAATAGGGAGAATGTGAGGTAGGTGTGGCTTTGAGTGGCAGGCACAGAACTGGGCTGCAATTCCTGTTTCAAAGATGTCGGGATGCAGTGTAAGAACTACAGTGACCCGGGAGAACAGAGTAAGGTAAAAAACCACAGAGGGTTACTTAGATGCCAGTACTGATTCAGAAAGGTTGAAAAATGGAAATTAATTTCATTTGTTTCATTTGTCTAGAATTTTCCAAATGGAAAATTATAGGCAATCTAAAATCTAAGCACTATTTGAGTCAACTGTAGTAAAGTATATGAAAATTCAATTTCCCAAGGTAATTTTGTAAGGGAAACAGTTTTCTTTCTAAAGTGGCAAAAAAACCTAAGAAGGTTAAAAACATGGCCAATGAAGAATAAAATGTAGAAATAATGCAGTCTGAAAGAGACTGTAAGATTGGAAACCTTTTCCTGTGTTCAGTGTTTCAATTTTACGCCACTTTTTTTGAAGGCCATTCAGCTTCGTTTTATGCTTTCAATACATTTTGACTAGAAACATAAATCAGCTGACAGAAACAAACTCAAGTGAGCTGAGACTTGGATTTTACGGCAATATTGATAAAAGCTAGTGGGCATTCCTGCCGGAACATTGGCATTTGGCCTGAGAGAGTATTTTGAGAGATTTTTCAGATTCTTGATGCACCTGAGGACATATTGTTCCACTGAAAGTAATAAATGCAGAAAGAGCCAGGGACGGGGGAGAAGGGTTCTCTCCATGAAAACAACAAAATAACAACTTTTCTAACAAGATTCAAGGATGTAACTTACTGAAGACTGGGTAAGTTTCAGAGCCAGGATAAGTTTTAAGCAGAGACGCAGGGAAAGATAAAGTAATACGTCTATAGATTTCTTTGGTTAGTTCCTATCATGCAGAAGGGAATGTCTAGGAAAAACGTGTAGTCACTTTTTATGTTAGTTCAACTGAAAACATAAGCTGAATTAGAGTGTATGAAAGGTCAAGTTTTTCAAGGAGGGTCATAATTAAGAAATTAATACACCCTAAACTTAAAAACATGTAAATCAAAGTAGATTTTATTTGCCTTTTTTTTTTTTTTTTAAGATTACTTTTTCTTTTATGTAATTCCATGCTGGATTATCCACATTTACTAACCACACAAAATTGAATTGGAAGTATATCTCATCAGATCTTTGTCTGTTTCTTTCTCCTAAATCAGAATCAATTGTGCCAAAATCACCCTCGCAGGCTTTCGAGCAGGTCATTCAATAAAAATATCTATAGTTGAATACTCCACAACAGCTCTCTTCACTCTGCCCCAGATCTTTGAAAATATGTCTTGATGTCTGTAAATCCCTTGTTCCAATATTAGCTCATTCTTTCATGTCACTGGATGAAGGAAGCAGATTATTTCCTTCCTCCTCAGGTCACGTTTTCTGGACCTGATCATTCACCATGCTTTTCTCTGCAATCTCTTCAGCTGGCCGAAGTTTTATTTTAAGTGCAATAACCAAACCAGGATACCAAGTGCTGTGTTTGGTTGGGTTTTTTTCCCCTTACAACTATATGAATTTGACAACTGGTGTTGCATTCAATAAAACATCTCAATTTTTTTTTTTTTGCACCTTTTGGATTGCTAGGCAGTTTCTATCTTTCATTGCTCAGCTGATTATTTTTACTGAAGTACAATAATTTCCATTTGTCCTGCTTGAACTGCATCCTGCTTTACAGACCAAATCGCCAATTAACAAGACAGTTTTAGTTCTTAAACATCTCCTTCAAAGTACTTGCAGACATGCCTCCCTACCTTTTCACTTGATATAAAAGAATACATCATCTTAAACCATTTTGAGATGATTCTCTCTGGCTTCCCTTTGTTTAATTAGAATTATGTAAGAATTTTTCACTTCACCACACCAAGGTATTAGTTTCCACCACAGTTTTCCATTTGGGGAGCTTAATGCAGGGTGACATTGCAATTATTTCCTGTGTTTTGGCAGCTGGGGTAAGGAACAACATCAAACCTTCGATCAATAACTATTAGCTGTTCCATTAGAAAAATCAAAAATAGACAGAAATTCAGATTTGAAAGTAGTAACACTTGCTTAAAATTCACAGCCAAAATAAAACTTGGTTTTTCCTAGTATCAGAATATACATCTGGGTTTTCGAGCAGCAAAGTTACAGTGCAGAAAGAAAAAATGTAAAAGACAAAATTTATTGAATAATAAATCAGGTATATATTGAAAGAGAGAGAGCAAGAGCACAACAAAGCCTTGTTCTAACCGACTAATATAAACATTTACATTTTTCATAAGGATTAATGGATTAAGCTGTTTTATTGTGAAGGGAAAAAAATTGCTGCTTATGACCTATTGTCATACAACAATAAATGGCTTAATCTGGTTTTCTCTGAAGGTAAAGCTGTATGTAGTAATGGATTTAAGAGATATGTACATAAGTTTCTTATTTAATTTTATTAGCACACAAGCCATAAAAGGTTTTGGTACACATATATCTGTGTAACCTTTTACAACCAGCATTTCTATTCCAGTATTGCATGGGCTTACTTTTCGTTTTTCAAGGAAAGGAAAAGCACCCTGTGCCAACAAAAAGTATGGTGAGATCATCTTCCTAAAATTGTGCCTGAATGGAGTAACTGGATTCCTAATGGCAAAGTGAACACCAATCAATATGTGAATTGGCAAACTCACACTGAGAAAAACCAAAGCACTTAGAGGCCGTAACCATACACTGGGCTCCAGGCTTTCTCCTCTCTGTAGCACATTACTTCTTTGTGAGAGAATACTCAGCAGATAAAAAGGCACTGTAATTTCTGTGTTGTGTTCAATAGAAAATTTAGAAATGTTGTGTTATACTCTAGGTATATTCTGTGGTGTAAAAGAGAATTATTGAAGTGTAACAGCTCAGAATTTTAAGATAAATAAGGAAATTTTGTCAGCAGAGTGGAACACTGAGTTTACCTTTGAGCTTTGTCTACATAATCCTTACGTTTTATGCTGCATTTGTTGAATAAAATGCCATGCCATGAGTTAAACAGTCTGGAAGAATTAGTTTGGTATGTGAATTGGTTTCAGATAGACAAAATCAAAATTAGAACTCAGCTACCTACACATAATTATTAATTTTGTTATATTATAAAGATAATGATACTTATTTTTGTAGTATAGGCCAATGAAGTAGTAGTATGCAAAAAACATTACCCATGGTACAACAAAAACATAGAGTAAAATTAACTGAGGAGAAATTTTTGCAATACAAATACTGTGATTTTCCAAAAGAAAGAGGTCTGAGAACATACACATGCTTGATGTTTTATTTTAATTCCAGTAAATGAGGTTTAGCATCTGGAAATCTAAAAAAAGGTCACCTTGTACAGGTGACCACTCAGTTGTCACTGCAGCATTGCTCAGTTCTAGGTTCAAGCTTCAGTTTTCCAAACTATTTGTCCTGAATCTCCAGTGCTACTCTGTACACACTTACTGAGAAACTAAAAATGGACTGCATGTTTTACTATGTAAAGTGATTTTTAACTTCTTGATTTCAAGGTTTTGGAGAGCAGAGGTCAGAAAGATTTAAAAGATGTGTAGTCAAAAAGCCACAAAACTTCAAAGCCCATGATCTGGTTGAAGGCTGAAAAATGTAAAGCAGGTCTAATAAAATTTAGAAGAAATAAAACTTTGTTCTCTAGTGCTACTGAAATACAGATAGCATCTGAAAGTTCAGAAGAGCAGAAGCAGTAGCATTGGTGGGCTTAGATGCTTAAGGAAAGAACTGACCAACACTGTGCATCATCCATAATACAACTGAAAATGAGGACAAACTGTTACAAAGTATATAGCGGATTTTAAACACTATATATTCTATACTGTATTCACCAGTGTATTCTGTCATTTAGAAGGTTGTGTAAATTTATGACTTGGGGACTGAATTGGGGACCTGCAGACTCCACCTGGGCCTAGTGCTTCACAGCCAAGCACCTGCAGCCTGAATCTGCAACAGCTTGACTCTGCTTGTCACTGACATGGACAAAAACTTACCATATATGTGACTTGTAAGCTTGGTGCAACAAGAAAACAACTAGAGAGCAACTGATTCTGTTTTTTAAGCTTTATGTCTTCCAATTTCTCTTAAATGATTGAAAATAAGCTTTAGTCTCACAGTTAAGGGTTGTTAAATTTTATACATTATTTTCCCATCTCCTATTTTTTTTTACTTCTCAATCTCCTATTTATTTACATTTATGAAGCATTACCCCATATACCACAAAACATAAAGCTCACAAAAGTAATCCTGAAGGTTCCTTCAGACAAGAAATATAACCTTTATTTATCTAAAGTCTAACAATAATTGTGTAGCAAGTTATGAGAAGTCCTTCTTTTTCAAAACAAAAATACTGCCCCTTTTGCTGGAAAAATAGAAAGGGAACCTCTTCACTTGTGGCCCTGAGAATGCTGTTTTTCTTCAGATTAGTTCAATGGTCCAGATAATAAATGAATAAAAAAATCACTACTGTGCATGATATTTTTAATTAGGGAATATATTACAACTCCTACTTTATAGTCTCAGGCAGCAAATATAATGCTCTGGATTTCTGCCTAGAATACTATTACCATTTGAAAATACTTTCTAGTAGACTCTAGAAGGACAGGAGAGTTGCTTTTCCAACAAAAGATGATGCTAAGCCTTTTTGACTAGTTAATATCCTACAAATCTATTTTTTACATCTTTGTACAGCTAAGTTCTTCTGAAAAAGTCAGGAAGAAATTGATCCTCACAACAAATGCAATCAAATTCAAGCCAGGCCATTTGGATACATATGCACCTCTCAAAGGTGCTATAGCACATACATGCAATTCATTTTGGCATGGCTACACTACCTTCAGAAATGCAGTATATCTTTTCCACAAAACCTGGGTCAAAATAACAAGTGAGAAAATTAATCTCTGTATGTACATACTAAAAACTCTGCAGCTCATCCAAAAATGTGCTTATGGCCCTTGCAAACATTGTTTCATCTTGTTAATGATTCAATCAGAAACTTTGAGGGTACTCCATTTTTCCAGATATTTAATGTCTTAAGGAACAATTGGATTATTCTCAACGTCACAGGTTTATTTCACCCATTTACCTTATTTCCTCACATTAAGCCAGTAACATAAATTAGACTAAAGCATAATTTATGACTGCCTTAGGCATATCATCTTGAAAGGCATTCAGTCTCAACCTGTAAACATCAACGGACTGACAATTCATCTCTTTCCTGGTAAATTTACTCCAGCAGCTAATCATGCTCCCTTTGACAAATTTATTTGCCTGATGGGGATATGCACATGCCCTGTGCACCTATTATTTTGTCCTTCTGCACTACAATGAAGTACTTTAATATGCTAAAGTTGCCTTGCATTCTATCAAGTCTCAAATTTTTGTTTCTTTGTTTGTTTATTAAACAGCCAAGCTCACTCAGATTTTCACAGGGGGGTGGGGAGGTATTTTTTATTATGTTGCTGCTTCAAGATACTCATGCAGGCACTAGAAGCAATGCTGTTTGTTTATTTATGACCACAAGAACAGCTGCAGCAGATCAGACAAATAATGGGTCATTGTAGGAAGACACTTGGAGACAGTATATAAAGACTGGATAAGTAGTTAGGGATATTTACATCAATTTCCATTCCTAGAGAAGAATATATGTCCTCTCCTTTATTCAGTTACTGTTTATGAGAGGATTTTTATGCTTAAAGGTTTTAAGAACCTTTGCTAAAGACCTCATTAAAGGTATTTCAAATGGGCATGAGATCTTTGAGAGCTGCCTCCGGTTGCCTTCCCCAGCACTGTGCCTCTCCAGACAAACAGACCTTGAACAGCAATCCTCCCCGTGTTGAGGCTCTCCTATGAACCACCCTGTCCTCCAGCACCCTCCTGAAATGTGGGACCTTGTACAGCAAAGAGTGTCTTCTCTCCTACATCAACACAGGATCCTCTAACCTATGCACGGAGCTGCTTGGGCTGGGGAAGCATTTCAAGTCAAGACAATTTCTCTTGAAATATACAGAAGGTGAAAACATTGTGTTAAATTACAGTGGAACAAAAATTGAATTTGCACATGGTTAGAAATACTTATGTAGGTTACTAATGATACTGCTGTCACCCAACAGTATGGCTATTACAGAGCTGCTCAAAAACTTTCATAGAATATTCCAGCACAATTATTTGAACAAGGGTGCATTACAATGCATAAATGATCTTTTTACACGTGAATAAAGACTTAGAGCTAGCTTGATTATTTGGTTCCAACGTGGTTAAAATATAATTATTTTGCTCACAGAAAGATTCCTATTGTGTTTCCCATAACTATGTGATACATTCCCAATGCCCTATTGTGGCATCTGCATGCAGAGCACTTCTAAATAACAATTACTGGTATAATTCTCACACACAGCCTGTATGTGTATCACAAGCATGGGTGGATTCACTTGCTGAAGCAGAGCACTTGTTTTCCTTGATGGAAACTGAGGGGGGAAAAGGAAACATAAAATCTCTTTTCAATGTATTACAGACTGCAAGCGGCTCAGTGCAAAAAAGGAAAGAATTTTTTTTATTACACGGCTGCAAAAGCTGTAACACTGCCCCTTATTTTGATGACTAGCCTACATTTTCTTCCATCCACTATAACTACTTACGAGGTGTAAAATATATGCTTGGGCTTGATTTTCTGAGTTGAAGCTGAGCTGAGACAGCCTTCAGAGGAAGAAAATGCTTCATGGGACTCAAGCCAAATGAAACGCAGCAACAGGGACTGCCTTTCTTTACAGATATCGTAAGGGAAACTAATATGGCCTGAGATCTCACTGTCTTTTCAGCAGAGCTACTTTTACAAGGTAGAAGGGAAGTGTCTCTCAGCAGAGCCAGCTGAAGAAACACCAGCACTGCAGCACTGGGAGAGGTGGCTGCAGCAGAGCCAGGCCTGCCCTCCAACACCCCCCCTGCAGCATGGGTCAGTGTGTCCCTGGCATGCTGCAGAGCAGGAGGTGGGTTGGTAGCCAAGCCTCTTCAGGAAGATACTGGCTGAGAAAGGTTAAATCAAAATATGCTCACTGTGATTACTGGCTATGGCAGTTACTGAAAACTGAGGTGCCCTTGCCCATAATTTTCAAAACCTTCGAATTTTGATGCCTACTGTCTTTGTTGTTTTCCTCTCAGCTACAAAATGCCCATTGTCACATACACACAGAGTGCTGCAGTAATTAGACCCATAAACTGCCCCGGTTCCATGAGTTGATGGAACTTCTGCTGCCACCAATGAGGGAGCATACAAGAAAGGCTCTAGACAGCAACAAGGTCCATGAGCATAAATCTGGTACCAATCTCCCCGATCATGACATAGGAAAATTTTTCTCACCTGTTTCTGTGACTATTTCTTTTATTAAAAACGTATCACAATACAAGGCACACCTTTTTAAGTCTTGAAAATCTCAGCAAATATTTCCTCTTTTTACTGAAATTAATGAGAGTGTTCTGATGAGCGCTTATGAAATCAGATACAAACCAAGAGAGTCTATAATCACAATACCACACCTCTTAGAGCACTGTTGACAAAAAGCTTTAAAACTTGAAATGAGAAAAATGAAAAATATAGTCCTATAAAAGCTGTACACACATATGGCCCTGTATGTACATATAAAAACTTTTTAATACATGCACTACTTAGAAGAGGATTGAATTATTATACTTAGGGGAAAGCAGAATTCAAAGAGAACAATGGCTTTGGTTCAGCCAATACAGTGCCTTAAATCAGCAGACCACCTAGCAAAAATCTTTTATTCAGGGAAGTTTCTCAGAAAAATACTGAAGGGCAACAAAGCTAAATCAGAAGAGGTAAGGTAAAAAAAAAAAAAAGCAATGGAAAATAAAAATAAATAGAATCAAAATCCTGTAGTATACTGTTTCATCCTGTTTATCCATATGAAATGCAAGCTGTTGAAGATAAGTATTTTCCCGCTTATGTATTTGGAAAACAGAACATGCTATTCCCTTTAATTGTGCAGATAAAGCAAATGTCTCAAGCAGATCTTGCCCTTTTAGAGAAGAGAGGAAACAAAACTCTTTCCCAGAAGCAAATTTTAAATTTCCTAAAAATGTGATGCAATATACTAATTTTAACACCAATGTCTGTACCACAGAAACCTCAGTGGTAGAGGGACTAAGGTAGAAAGCAGGCAAGGCAGTCCCTGACTCAGGGGAGCATTTCTTTATAGTGACCTCTTTCACAGTTGAGGCATGGTCTGCCTGATGATCACTTCAGATGAGCCTGCCTATCCCACACAGCTTCTTCAGGAAGAGGCACAGGTGTGTGTGCACATATCCCATAGACGACAGAACTGGAGGAAGACCTTGAACAGGCATCTCATGGATATGAGCTGACCACGTGTGCTCCGAGCCCAGAGTACCAACAGTATCCTGGGCTGCATCAGAAGCAGCATGGCCAACAGGGCCTTCACTCCCCTCTCATGAGACCCCACCTGGAGTGCTGCATCCAGATCTGTGGTCTTTGGCACAGGAAGGACATGTTGGAGCAGGTCATGGAAATGACCAAAGAGCTGGAGCACCTCTCCGATGAGGACAGGCTGAGACAGCTGGGTTTGTTCAGCCTGGAGAAGGGAAGGCCCTGGAGAAGACTTATTGTGATCTTTCAGGACCTTAAGCGGGCTTATAAGAAGGATGGATGAGTGTTAAAGATTCACATTAGATATGAGGAAAAAGTCTTTTACAGAGGGGATGGTGATACAGTGGCACAGATAGTCCAGAGAGATTTCCAGGTAGTTGTCCCATGCCTGGAAATAGTCAAGGTCAGTTTCATGGGACCCAGAACAGCCTAGCTCAGTTGAAGATGTTCTTGTTCTTTGCAGAGGGGTTGGACTAGATGACTTTTAAAGGTCCCTTTAAAATTCAAGCCATTCTATGATTCTTTGATATGGTATTTTGTCACCAACTACTTTTTTCACTGATATTTTGCTGCTGTATTAATTATTTGGCCTAGCTAGTGACAGCCTTTAAAAACAACTGTTCAGAAAAGTTTAGAGACCAATGCCCTTCATAGAAGTGTAACTTCCCTGTATTCATTATGTTCTAAACCACATCTAAAATCATGTTTGCTGTATTTCTTTCCAGGAGTCAATGGGTAACCATATTATGGTGCAGAAATTGTATCCTTCCATGTGACTTCAGAGGACAGGAGTTATTTTCTTTCTGAGGTTGACAGTCCAAATAGATGTCTAGGAAATAATATTTTTTTATAATTTATGCTGTGATCATGAATAGATCCTTTTCTACCAGCCTATATGGATATTTACATAATAAATCTAATAAGAGCATATTCAAAGCACAAGGTGTAACAAAGAGTGTCAAGTGAAAATGAGCTCCTCTCCTGCACCATGAAACACAAAAATACACCTGGAGCTCATAAAAGACAATTTAAAAAAAAAAAAAAGTTAAATTCCATAGATTTTTTTTTTGTCCTTGATACAGCCTTGCCAAAATTGTTGGCATTTGGTCAGAATCAGAAACATCCATTTAGTCACGATCCAGGATAGTGTTCCCAAAAGCACTGAGATAGCTTTACTGGCATGTCAGTATTTTGCTTTCCACTGTGCCCTTAGCCACTTAAAATGCTACAGGCTGTCAGTTCTGATACTGCAAAATGTAAAAATAGGACATGGGCCCACCTTCTAACCTCTCAGGGCACAGTCAATGGACATTGGCTGAGCTGACATTTACATTTCCAGACCATCAACATGCCCCTATCCCCAGACAAACAGTCTTGTGAGAAAGATGTTTTAACACTAGGACAGAAAGCACAGAGTTTTGAGTAGAAGGCTTTTTCTCAGTGTCCTGTTCTTCCCCTGAAAACTCTCTTTGTCTACTCAGTAACCACCAACAAGCAGACCAATACCCTACAATGTAATGCACCTGTGCCTATGTTCCTAAATAAGCAAACAAAAGAATTCAAGATCTCATAGGTTAGAAAGAAAAACTTGCTTCTAATGTATGCAAACTGCATCCCTCAATACATATTTTTAGGTGTGTACTGATTGACTTGTCTCAGTGTTTAAAATTGTCTTTAGGCAGCCAGGTCTCTTTCAAAAGCTACTGATGATAATATTAAAAACCTCTGGTATTGAAATTTTGTTAGTAGCACCTGATGTATCCCAGTAAAGAGCACTACCATTTCATCCTTAGCCATGGACTGTGAAAGTTTACAGATTTGAAGTTTTCATATGTTTTGGTTTTTTTCAGAACGTAAACTTAGAAGAAAGAATAGAGACCAGTAGAAGCAAACTACCCATCAAACTGATAGAGATACAGACTGTTGCATGAGGGATGCATTACAATTTTACCTTTCTTTTAAAATGTATGTTTTAAAAAGGTAGATTTTTTTAAATTAGTTACTTTAATTGACTCTAGAATCAAATAGAATAAATTGAACAGACAAATAATTATTTCTCCTCCTGTCTTCTCTTCCCTTGAAAGGTTCACAGAATGGTTTTTTTCAATAAAAAGCTGGGATTGTATCTGTCATTAAGACTTAATTGTGACACAAGTTGTATTAATATAAGGATTAGTTTTATTCAGATGTAATAATTACAAAGACATCCATATTAATCTTAGTCCAACATTGCCTAGTCTCCCCATGTGATAAACAACTGAATCCTGTGTATTGTGGCTGAGGCAGTCCAGAACGTCTATAAGCAGGATTTGTCATTTAGGAATATAGCATTTCCTTCTCTTTGTTCCATTCACATTGTTTTAACTATTTCTGAGCAGGTGTTTGGAACACAAACCTCATAGACACTAAAATAAGGAGATGTTTGGTTTTTAAAATGTGTGGTCTGGTTTACTTGCAGTTGACAAGGCATTTTACAGGAACACATCTGACTTTTTACAAGTTTCCAACAGCAGTAAACTTTATTCCTGCTGACAGCAGAAGCAATTGCTGTGTTCAGAATAAAATTGATTGGTTTAAAAGTTTAACTTTGTTTTCTTGTTTCATGTTTTATGCTCTAAGGTTACATTTAAATCTGTTTCAGATAATCACTCAGTAAAAAACAATTCTGTGTACGTTACTGGGGTAAAAATACGTATGAGTGAGCACCAAATCATTGCAATGTAAGGGAAAGTATGGTTTATTTGAACTGGAAATAAGTATTTAACTTCCTCATGTAGAAAACAGTATTTTCATAGTGAAACTTTCACAATTCTTTTTCAGTTTATAAGATCAGAAGAAAAAAAATACGGCAAATAATTAAAAAAAGCAAGAAATAAAACCACCATCATGACCATCTAGAGTAAGCAGGCACTTTGTCTATTGTGATCCAAACATCTGCCTTCATGCCATGATCCTTGGGTCACATTTTGGAGTAATATCAATAGTGGCAACTCAGCATACACAAGTCTGGAAAATATACGCAGAATGCGCACTTAACACTGTTACAACCATTCTGCTTTGTGAGGGATGATCCAACTTCAGATACTCCAGCTACCAGCTGCCACTGCCAGCCCCTCCAACAGAGCTTACTACCTCTGCATCACTGCTGAGTCAGCTGTACTTTATTCTGGATTTTGTTTGAAAGTGTTTGGGTCCCCTAAAAGTGAGAGAAGAGCACAGAACTGTGTCGAACTGACTTTGGCAAGACACTGGAAGGCACCTTCATTTGGCTCACATGGTGCTATTGGCTTCTTCCAGTAGAATTGCATCTTGTTATCTCTCCTGTTTCCTTCTTCATGCTACCGGCTTTATCTGGGAGGAGTCACAAGATGCATGAAGTGCTTATCAATGCTATAGGATATTTTGACCTTGTTATCAATTATTAAAGAAATTAGTAATTTAAAATGTAAATGAGTCCATGCACAAAGATGCCTTGTCAACTGCAAGTAAACCATAAAACCATAATTACTACCTGTCCTGGTTTAGGGCAAATCTGGGAGGAAACTTCCAAATAGGATCTTCTGGGAAGCAAGCCCAAAACAGCCCCTCCCTCTCAGTTGGTTCGGGAATAAAATTCCTCTGATAAAAGTGGAAAAAACTATTTATTTAACAAACAAAAACCCACAAGCATTAACAACTGAATAATATGAAACAATAAAACCTCTCGCCGCTCCAAAGGGATGGACAGAATGAAAGTGTCCTTGCCGTGGGTGTGCTCGCCTCTCCCTCAGTCTCTCTCAGGGGGGGCCAGGCCCCGGTGGGCCGCAGGTGCCTCTCTGGTCTTCTCAGTCCAGGGCAGGGCAGATTTCAGTCCCAATGAAAAGGCAAAGACTCTGTCCAAGAACTTTCCTGCTTTAATTAGCCAAAAACCAATTAAAAAGGAAAAAGGAGAAAGAAAAAAACCTCCGTCTGTCTGTCCAAAGACAGCACCATCCGAGCAAGGGGAAAAAAAAAAGAATTTGGAGGAGTCACAGCAGTCTCTCCAAACAAACTGCGCGCTCCTTCCCTCTTTGCTCCAGCCTTAAAGGTACAGAACATAATGTCTACACAAACAGGGCAGACAATTTGGGGACACAAGCATCATAAAGTCACCCTAGGACACTACCCCAGTGGAATGTTACCACTGAATTGCATACCAATTCAGTGGTAACGTTCCACTGGGATAGTAATTTCATCTGCTTTCATAGGTTCTGAGATTTTCTGGCCCAATCACCTCCTGAACACCTGAGTAAGTAATTTGAGTTTTCTAGCACCTCAACAAATAAATTCCACTAATTTTTTTTCCACATGCTTCAGATGTTGCATAAGCCACTAAAAAGTAATATTAGCACAAAACACAGGGTTCTGCTTTGTCTTAAAAACTGCAAAATATAGTAATAATATAGTGATAATAGTAAATAATAGCAAAAATATAGTAACAATAATATAGTAATAGTAAGTGAATAATTAAGACATATCCATGAGGCATCAGCAACAGTGCAGAGAGCACTATGCACCCCTTTTGATTCAGTTTGTCACCACCTCAGCACACCGTCACTGTGCTGTCATTTGTTATTTCACCCCTCAGCCTTCCCTTTCAGCTTCAAATCTTTACATTCCACTTGGCTATTCTAAAACTGCATTGGCAAGCTCTGCATGTCTATTACAAAATAATAGCATTGTAGTCTGATGCAGCAGTGTACACCCAAAACCAAAATAAATTTTACTCAATATAATCTATAATTCTTGACATATCAGGCGACAGGCTTCAGCACAGCTTCCCTAGTGCTCCCTCTTTGCTCTGCTCATCATGCTGCAATTTTCTGCCTACTAGGTACATTCATCGATTGATCAAGGTTTGCAAAAGTCTGCATTCAATAGGGTAGACAGGACCTCAGCAAAGGGTGCCTTCTGTTTTATGCCTGCCAGCAGCATGATGGAAATTCTATCATGAGACAGAGAGACTACTGACAATCTCATAATTTTATTAAGCAGGAGCGCAAGTGGTCTTGCTAGACTGAGTAGACGACATATTTGCATGAACAATGAATGTTATCTACCTCATCGAAAATAATACTGAACAAAACAGGGAGCTTAACTAGAGAGAGGTCTCTTCTGAACAAACACATCATTTTCCAATCACATACTCAATTGCATCTCGTGAGTTGGGGGAGAAACAAGGAAAGGTATGAGATCAATTCTAAAAATAGTAACTCACTCTCCTGGAAACAAGATATACTTACAGAAATGACAATGTCAGTGCCAGTATTAGGGAAACAGCACGCACTAAGTAACTTGTTAGTCTCTGAAGAATTATATTCTTCTGCCAGTTTTTTTTCAGTACATCTAATAAAACTTTGATGAAATAGAAGAATAATTTTCTCTGCATGAAGATTAAGTGGAACATGAGTCTATATGATGGATAGTTTTTGCATTCATCTCATGTCTGCTCAACTGCAGGAATCATTGGGAAATGGCACACAGAATATTTCTAAACTGATGTGTATCTGAAACAGTAGGTGTCAACTCGAGTCCTACGGGAAGTGACAGTCAATACCAGCTTGTTGCCAGCTATTTCTGCAAGAACCTATAAAGCTGGACACAGCTAGGCAGTCTTGCACTAGGACTAAATCCTATTGTTTCAGAAGAAGCAAAAGGGAAGACAAATACTACCAAGTTCTATCAAAATGCATAATTACACACAAGCTTCTGTGCTGGTACCTGTCAGAACCTTCAAAGGGAACTGAGGTTCTGACAAAGTGTATTAGAGGTTAGGACTAATGGTAGATGCCTTGGGAACCCCATAAACTGGAGTAACCCAGCTGAGTGATTTCTACAGAGTATTTACCATCTGTTGGTGATGACTCAAGCTAAAAAAAAAAAGCACAGATAGATCTTGATCCTAATTTTTTTCTTTTTTTTTTTCTTTTTTTTTTTTTTCCTGAAGTGTTCTAGACTTCTGAGAGGATTAAGATTTTTGTGTCATTTTGGAGGAATGGATTTTTACAGTGAGTGTCTCCAGTTTCCACTTATTCAGAGCTAATTTTCACACTATTTATAGTAATAAATGATGCCATGAGTTTCAGCTTTAAGGCTAAGTAATCTTCTTGGAAAATTTGCAAGTCTTTTTGTAATGCATTCTAAAATACTTTCTGCCATTTATTGAGGCATAGATTATTCAACTTCCTTCCTCACACATATATTATGTGGTGAATGAGATTTACAGCAGCCAGCCTGCTCAGCAGGGTGACTCCTGAATTAGCCAAGACAAATTACCAAAGGAAAAAAAAAAGCACAGACTGAATTTGTATGTATCTCCTGAAGCCTTACAAACTTGTCAGAATTTTGTGTACAGAATGCAATTCACCCTTAAAAGTTCTACAGGACTGTCATGACCAAGCAATCACATTGAATACAGAAAACTGGCTCAACCTTTTCTTTCAAATAGAAACAACCCTTCCAAGCTGAGTTACAGTCTCCTTTTATTGTTTAAGATATATGTAGTTTAAGCTAATAGTAAAAAAAAAAATCACATTAAAAGGAAGACCCAGGCATTTTTCACTTCATTTGCCCACTTACCCATTGGGGTAAGCCATTGAGGTCACTCTTGTGTGCTAAACCCAGGTTTGCAAAGAAATCACCTTTGAGCACCCTCATTGGGGTCCCCCGGAGAATTCAGTATATCAGGGGGATGGATATCAATCGCCCTAAAGTAGGATAAATCATAAAATACTCCTCTTAGTCCAGATGGTAAATTTGCAAGCAAACCTGTTAATTATTAGTGCGACCTGCCTAAGCAGCATGAGCAGGGAAAACTGAAGCACTTCATGTCTTGTGGCTGAAGTGGGGTCTTTGTGGATTCCTTCACGGAACAGTCTCTGTTGCACTGTAGACACCTTCCCTGTAGCAGCTCCTAAGGGAAATAATGAATGTTCCGAGAAAACAAGACTTGGAACTCCCACAGTGAACTTAGTAATAGCTTGACTACTTCCAAAGCTACCTACAACCAAGCCATGTTTTGCTCAAGCCTCAAGTGCAATCAGAAAAGTGCAATCAGAGTGGACAGGGGGCTGCCCAGCCCTGATCCCCTCAGCACAGAGAGAGCAGGCTGATGTGTGGCAGCTAAGCACCTTCCTGAGTTCAGGTTTAACACCCTTTCCAACAGAAGGCTTTAAATTGAAGGCCACATAAAACCCAGATTCTGAGGCTTAATTCAACTAGCTCTCTTTCCCTTTATTATAGGTAGCTCATGAAGTTTTAGACTGGCTTTCAATCTTTGTCATCTGTTGATCTATGTTCAGAAACTTACTAGCTTATAAAGGCAGCAAAGGTTCTATTGATTCCTTACTTTTAGTTTTGTTTCACATATGCTGGAAATCTGTTAAATGGAACTCTTAAGTTGAGCAAAAATAAAACCTTCCTCTAAAACAATTAATGTACTTGTCTTCAATCAGTTAAAGGGCAGAGCCTTACAGAAAGCTTTGTGCATGTGGACTAGCTTTAAATAGAAATAATAAAATTTAACATTACTAATTAACTTCATTTGGAAAGAATGCTTTCTGTAATTTCAGTGGCTTAAAGCATTACTTTCTCAACTACAGGTCCCAGCATACCTGGGCAGTTGCACAGATTGTGTTCAATAGAAGTGAGGAAATTTTCCTCCTTTCTTGATTCCCCCTCAAAATAACTAATGAACAATTTTGTGTAGAAGACAACCTACATAACCAAGAAGCTGAAGTATCATCAACCCCTATCTTGAAGTGCAAAAATAACAAAAATGCCTCTGTGGATCTGATCCAACAATCTGTACTCTCCACCCTGATAATGGTACAAAGAACAATGCATTTTGAAAGCACAAATTAAAATTAATTCAGTTTTCATTTTATAAGCTACCATTAAACGTACACTATTACCTTAATACAAACTGGAAGGGGTGTGATTTTTCAGGAGTGGCAGCCTCTGTTTACTAACATAATTTGTTCAACAGTTGTAGGAGCAGGAAGGTAGAACCTATAAATTCCAGACCATGCTGCCCACGTGAACTGAAGAGAACTGCTATAACAGAGACGTATGGCTGAAGGCCAGATTTTTATGGCTGAGGCTTTCTGCTGCTTATGGCACCAATTTTTAGGCATATCACTGCTGTGCTTCTGCTGATGTAACTGCAGTGATTCAACAAAGTATTGCTAATTTTAAATTGCAGAAAAAGATACTCTGTCTCATTTATTACTTTTCAACTGGAAATACACAGAGTTTATATCACACAATCCTCCTTAATGTGTTAGCTAGAGGTATAAGAAGGTAGGTACAGCAAGAACACATTTTTTATTAAAGTTGTTGAACCAGAAGCTTGCTTTGACTTACTCAGTACCTCTGTAAATCTGGCCTTGTGTGATTAGCTGCAGTAATACTGCTGAGAATAAAGCCTCACATTCTGTGTCTCTCACTGTTGTGGCTTAGCCAACAGTCATTCCTTCCTGTGACAAGGAACAAAAACCCAGTGCTCATGGATAGCAACCTCACAACATCTTTCTTCACAAAGAAGGGTTTTGTTGTGGATCAAGGAGTTAACCTGTAATATCTAAGAATTAGCAAAGGATCAGATGGCTTAGTAGATAAATGTGTCTTCCTTCTTGGACTAAGTAATTCTGGCTTTACAATGCATTATACGTGGCTGCAGTCATAAGTACAACAGGGCATTAAGAACATTTCTGTAAGCTCTTTAAATGTACAAAGTGTTTCAAAATAAAGGAAATAGTACAACTTCTAAACCACGTTCTCCAGGTTTTTTTTGAAGGAGAAGAAAAAATGACAGTACTTTCCCTATGGGGAACTTCCACATCAAAGTAGGGAAAGTGTCTACTCAAAACCCAGAGTGCCTTTATTATTATTATTATTTGAATCCTTATCTTGGTCCTTTGGAACACTGTATCTCTACAGGACATAGAAACAACTACATTAGATAGGGATTTACAAAATTTATATTAAATACCACAAGGTGAAACGATTTCACAAGAAATGTCTCTTGTGACATTTTTGCCACAACACTTTAAGTAAAGCAATCTTACTCCTGGCCTTATCAGGAAGATGGGGAAATAGTATCAACCTCCAAAAAGTTAAGAACATAGTACAAAAGCATGACTGGGACTCACATATATGTCTTCACATTACAGATTTATCTTTGAAAGGCTCTAGCATGAGTTATACATTGTCTTCAAACCTTACATTCAGACCTATAGAACCAACCCAACTTACAGTAGCATCACAGACTAACATCTTCAATTTCAGGAAGAAAGAAATGTGTTGCTAACGTTTATGTAAATCTCTTTCATCTATTTTTTTTAAGTCCAAAATACAGTGGCAGAGGAAAACACTGTATTTTTCCTGAAACCGTGAAGAACAGGAAGACAAAGTGGTTTTTCCCCTTTAACCAAGCTTTCAGATTTTGATGTATTTTCCATTTAAAGAGTGTTGAGCTTGGCAAAGCTGTAATGTATGATGTCAAAAAGCTCGGCCACAGGTTATACAGATTCTCTGCAGTGATAGTACAGGAATGATTTCCAAAGTGTATAGTGAGAGCACTGCCATTGTCTTGACCTTTTTTCTGTCTGCTAAACAACTATATCTTATGCATAGAATTCTCTCCAGCTTCCTGAACTATGTCTACTCTTCATACATATTGAGAGGTGGAGAGGAAATTCCACAATAGGAACACAGAGAAAAGAAATTTGCATGTATATTACTTTAAAACCATTTCAGTTTGACCTTCCATGAAGAATGGTTTAAAGGATGAATGCTTTGACTGTGAATGCAAAGGTTAATTGTCCTTATTGAGTATTGCTGAAAGGACCCTAGTAAACCATGAAGGTTTCTTGGAAGGATATACTAAAGAAGGATAGGAGAGAGAGAGGGTTTTGCATTAAAAAGACAAATCCCTTAATATCCACACTAAGATGTTCATGTCCCAAGCAGACGACTTTAATAAATGAAAGAGACTTTCATAAGAGGCTGTTGAGTGTTACAGAGTACTCCACTTTCCATTACAGAGTGACTGACTTTAAACAGAAACAAAACCACCTACCTAAACTCATCAAAAGTCCTCCCACATCACACCAAGCACATTAACTTCTCTGGGTCCTACTTTTAAAACATAAATAAATAAAAAAATACAGAATTCATCAGGGTATTAGTTCTCCTGTTAACTTAAATACTGAAGTGATTTACATGTTTAAAACCACAAAAGTACCCCTTGCTTAAGATTTTGTAGTTTCCTTGTTTGAATTTCTTTATCAGATTACAAATTACATAAATTGCATTGGAAGACAATTGTCGCAAAAACCTCTTCTGTGATCAGTTTCATGCTATTTTATGTCAGTAGTTTTTTATCACCAGGAAATGTAAAACTGTAAACAGACTATAAATATTCTCTCATGAGCTGAATAAAAAAAAATCAGCTAATATTTACAAGATTATTCAGAAATAAAGTGTGTAATTCTTTTGCACATTAAAAGTGGCAATTTCAAGACACTTAAGCACACTATTAATCAAACATCTTGGGATTATAATGAAGAATTCTCACTGAACCAGTGCCTTCAAGTAATAAATGGCTTCCTGGATGTTTTTAATCCATCATATTAATAATCTCACTGTTATCATACATTCAATTAGAAACCAACTTTCTTCCAGAGAAGTATCAGTGGTTTACATACTACAAGGAATATTACCGCCTTCTAAGACTGTACAAATTGCTAAACAAACATAATAGAAACAGTCATGATACACATTAGAAGAATTATATGTCAAATGAATGAGCAAATGTGAAGGACAAAATCTGTAATAATCTATCCAATGTCAGTGCAAATCACAAGTCAACAGGGTCCAGCAAACACAAATGCCTCCTAACTCTTCTTTGCAAATGACGCTCCGACAATTTCAAGCAATAACATGCCTCAACATGTAGTTTTTAAACACACTAAATGCAAAATAAGTTAATTCATCATCTTTTATATACACATACAAACTACAGAGTCCTATAAAATGCATAATACTCATACAACCACAGTTTAATGTATGTTCAAAATGTAGGTATAGACTTGCATATACATTAGGTAACAGAAAGCCCTTCACAACACTAAACCCAAGACTACAGTGCAACAGAATTAGTTTGTGTACTACTCCTTTAAAACAAAAACTCCACAGGCTTGTGAGCAAAAAAGTCAGAGGGAAGTTCTTGTATGCATCTGAGAGAGATGAGACAGATCAAAGGAANCGCGCACCACCCCCTGCCGGCCGCTGGGGCCGCCTCCCGCTCCGGCGGCGTCCTGCCGGCGCCGGGGATCTCTGCCAGCGGCCACACATCAGTAAAACACCCGGGAAAGCCAGGAAGTGCGTCGTGCCAAAGCGGCTGGTCCCAGAGAGCTGCCCAGACCCTAACAGCATCTGCAGAAATGCCTCCTTTGGAAGCTCTTCTCATCCTTATAAGCGGAAGAGGTATGGAAGAGACGATGAAAGTGCCGATGCTTACTTCTCAGCTGCTTCTTTGCTCAAGGTCGCTCAGCCTGTACACGGTGCAACACGAGTCCTAACGGCAGCGCAGATAACTATGGGATAATTGGGAACCCCCTGCTCTTCAGGCTAGGCTGCATGCCCTGCTCACAGCGGGACGTGCCTCAGGCTTTACGAACAATGCATGCGAAGTGCTGCCCTCTTGTAGCATAAACGTTATTTTCTTTAAAGACCCTTTAAAAATGATCTGGTACAATAAAACTTCCCCTCCTCTCCCCCCCCCCCNGCATCTGAGAGAGATGAGACAGATCAAAGGAAAACCAGAACAGCCCAAAACCTCTGGAAGAGCAGTCTCTGTTTTCCATACCGATTACTTTCTCCAGGGTTTCATGCACGGACTGCTAAGGGGAAGCACACCTACCCTCATTAGCAGGTGTTGTACACATGATACCTGTTGAGTTTTTCACTAAATCACTTTTCAAAATGTCTCTTATCAACATAAATAATTCAGAATTCATTACAATCAGTGCAATAAACAACAAAGAGATTTTGAATTTGTATTTAATGCCTGATTTGAGCTGTATAGAAGCTTTATATATAACACAGTATACATTCTCAGTGGCATTACTACTATTTTCTTTAGAGACAACACTTTTGGTTTTTATTAGTAGGGAGGTTGTCACTATTTTTTTCTATGTTTACTGGCATATATTCGTCATAGTGGAGGAAACCCAGTATCAAGAAAGAGAGAGTCCAGCCTGCTTAAATTCCTGGCAAGCTCTGCTCCAAAAAGTTGCTACCACATTTGACATCCTTGACATGAGCCCTCCATGCAGCGCGGTGTGGGAGAGATCCCACTCACCCAGATACCTCAGGACCTCTGGCTGCCTGCTATCTGAGTGCCCTGTCTCTTTGGCCTGGCAAGGCGCTCTGTCAGCCCGGGGAAAAGAAGTGGAGTGCTTCACCGCTCCTAAAACTACCCGGAAACTGATGAACGCTTTCACGACCTGGAGCAGTAGGGGAGATGTTCTTTACTGTGCCCAGTCACAGCAAGGTCACCAGCTGGGAGCTTCCTAGGCCCCCAAGAGCTTTGCCCCCCACCT
The DNA here is from genome assembly GCA_013400495.1 of Nicator chloris. Taxonomy (NCBI): domain Eukaryota; kingdom Metazoa; phylum Chordata; class Aves; order Passeriformes; family Pycnonotidae; genus Nicator; species Nicator chloris. The sequence goes on from WAAE01023800.1 coordinate 28,982, forward strand.
TGTATTCCTGCTGGTGGGGGAGTGGCTGGACGGCTCGCACTGAGAGGAAACCCCAGCTTGCTGGAGGGAGGTGTGGAGCCGCTTGGCCCCGCGGCACGGCACGGCACGCCCCGCGCTGCTGGCGGAGCCGCTCCCGGCTGGCGCGGGGCTGGCGGCCGGGCGCGCACCACCCCCTGCCGGCCGCTGGGGCCGCCTCCCGCTCCGGCGGCGTCCTGCCGGCGCCGGGGATCTCTGCCAGCGGCCACACATCAGTAAAACACCCGGGAAAGCCAGGAAGTGCGTCGTGCCAAAGCGGCTGGTCCCAGAGAGCTGCCCAGACCCTAACAGCATCTGCAGAAATGCCTCCTTTGGAAGCTCTTCTCATCCTTATGAGCGGAAGAGGTAGGGAAGAGACGATGAAAGTGCCGATGCTTACTTCTCAGCTGCTTCTTTGCTCAAGGTCGCTCAGCCTGTACACGGTGCAACACGAGTCCTAACGGCAGCGCAGATAACTATGGGATAATTGGGAACCCCCTGCTCTTCAGGCTAGGCTGCATGCCCTGCTCACAGCGGGACGTGCCTCAGGCTTTACGAACAATGCATGCGAAGTGCTGCCCTCTTGTAGCATAAACGTTATTTTCTTTAAAGACCCTTTAAAAATGATCTGGTACAATAAAACTTCCCCTCCTCTCCCCCCCCCCCCCCC